>JAQIWH010005305.1:0-14923 GCA_034695005.1 Cryptops parisi | reverse complement strand
ATTACAATCTACTTCAATTTCCTTTGTGTCATTTCCGTTATTTATATGTTATCACTCAATTCTACTGAATCATAATGTAAACCTTTCATGTGCAACTACACCAAGTATAACTTTAAACTCTTGTGTTTAATTTGATTTGCAGCCTTATATTAATATCAAGATGTATAGGCAAAACGTTTCTGTCACTATTAATAGAAAAAAAATATTTTAAATTGAAAAAAAAAAATTGACGAAACACTTACGAATGGTAAGACGAGTGCTACTATACATCATTTCATATAACAAAAAAAAATTGACCATGCGACTTTATCCATAGTAAGAGGCGAGAAAATTCATAAATGTCACATCCGGACCAATTAAACGACAGTTAAAACATTCATAAGCTACTGCAATTTCCATAAAAATGAAATTGAATTCCTAGTAGGATCAGCGTCATGTGATTACCAAAATCCATCATCTTTCATTATGACAGTTTAATCATGCTCTTAATGCAACATAACTTTTGCATTTAATTAACTCTCCATAACAGTGAGCGTACATTAATTCCCTATCGGCTATACTATACAAGTTCACATGTTAATTTAAAATTAAATAGTCATAATAACATTATTTATTCAACGAACACTTTAGTTATATAGACAACGAAAGGACAGTCTAACAGTCCAATCTTCTACCCTGATATACAAGGTGTGATATCAGTAACGTAATCACCATCATACAGAATGTTTTGACAATCAAACTTATTCAAAAGTACCACATCGTGCAAATTTGTGGATCTCCAAACCCTAACCATTACTGCACTAACAAATATTTGATAAACCATTTTGAAAAATAGAATAATTTACCATTTTACACTAGGAAGTTTCTCAACTCCCAACTACTACCCCTTTCCTTATTTACACTTCTGATAAAGCACTTTTTTGATACACTCATTGTAATTAATTTTGCAAAGTTTTTGATCCTAAGGATTGCTCAATAAATATTATTATTGTGATTATTAGTGTGATAAACAGTGAAGTTTTTGTCATCTTTTTACTCTTTTATATTAGCTTCACTTGTGAGTGAGCGAGCGAGCTGGGAATTGAAAGTATACTGCCATCTACAGGCGTTTATGAGAATATACTATGTAATTCAATGTACCAAAAAACGCATAAAACGAGAACCGCACAAGTTCTTTGTATAAATCCAAAACTGCATAAGTTCAATGTGAAAAAAAATCGCATATATAAATAAATAAATCAAAAATTGCAGAAATCAAAAATGGAATTACTCGAAATTCGCATTAATCAAATATCGAATGACTCAACGATCGCATACATTTCAGTTTGCATAAATCGAGTAAATAAATTGAATAACAAATAACTCAAAAATTACATGAATTTTAATTCGAATAACTCGAAACATGCAAAAATAAAAAAAATTAAATCCTTTCCATTATATATAAGTACTGTATGTCCATTCAGTAGGCCTGTTTCTAATTCAGTTTATTCATTTTATTATTTCGCAAAACAGCCCAAGTGGCCCAATCACAAAAGGTTACAGAGCAAAACTATTTTAGAACAAATTAACATGATCAAAAAGCAAACGGTCAGAAGCAGACGGTATATTATATAAAGAGTATGCTTAAAAATCATTTTTAATGTACTTGTTTAAATTCATAATTTCTCAAAATCTCATAACATTTTGATTATGTTTTAATATAAAATTGGAATGAATAATACGTCGTTCAAAGCATAGGTTTTTCAATGAGTAACAAAATAACAATCCGCTTCCATGTATAGCGCTTTCCTGCAGAACCCAGTGCAAAGCTCTTAATTTGTCAAGCATTCCTGCACAACACAGCGCAATTGCTACATCTTTTTCAAGCTTTCCAGCATAACACATTCTTACAGCAAACACTGGATACCGAAATCTTCCGGTAGAATCCAATCAGTACAAGACCAACATCTATAGAACCCTCTGACCTCATTGTTCGGGTCAATTAACACTACGCATCAATATGGGGAATGGAGCCTTTTAAACCGCACCCCATATTTATTTTCCCGCCATACCACCATATTGTCAACTGACCACGTGACAGTTGAAGAGGTACTTTTCTCACGACAATTGAATTAAGTTTCCAATTTTTAATTACATCTTTTTTTTTAATTCATTAAAAGATGTGAGCACGTTCCTAACAAACCACAAAATTGTTAGCACACACAGCAAGAAAACATTTCAAATGACGAACGCTAATATTGATCACGTGAAAAAAGTTGTCAACACGTGAAGAACTGTTGTTGAGGCGCTAAACAAAGTGTTTTTTTGCAGTCATCTTTGCACGAGGGGTTATTATGGGCACGTGAAAAAAATTTTAACACGTTATAAATTGTTGTTAGCGAGCGTTGTTTAACATGTTAATTAAAATTGTTAGCTTTTGTTGTTTTTTGTTTGTTTTTTTTTTGGACAAAAAATTATTATCAGCACGTGTGAAGCTATTGTTGCCACGTTTTAAGACTTGTCAGCACGTGAAAAGCATTTGTTGACATGTGCTCTTAAAAGAGTTCGTCAGGTCTAGCGTATACTAATCTTAAAACATGGTTACACAATGACAAACATAATCGATTTCACTCTAAGGTGCTTGTTTTCTTGATGTTTTGTGTAAATATCCTGGGTTTTGTTTACCGCTCGCTCAGTTCTTTGCAAAACTGCGTCTTTCTGTCGTTTTTAGCCTGGAGAAAATCCTAACATCAACAAAGTTGTGTTTACTGAATTTTCCGTTTCCATAACATGGTCACTTTCAAAAGACTAATATCTTTGCACAAATGTAAAGTTAACTCATCTGTGAACTAAAAAACTTGGTTTTATACATAGTTAACAATATATTAACTTATTTTAAAATTGAATGCTTTAAGTTATATGTTACCTAACGTTTGATAGAACTTTCTGCTTATTAATACCAACTACATTCACAAAATAATACTAATAGACATGTCATAAAAACCTGTTTTGATCTAAAATTGTGTTTAAATTGAATGGAAAAAATTGTTACTTTAAAAGTTTATTCGAAAATTGTAAACATCTTCAGAATTTTAGTGAAGCAGAAGCGTATTCAAAAATTTGGTTTAGGGGGGGAAGCAGGACCTAAGGTTGGGGTGGGGTGAACGGTTCTAAATTATTTTACATGTAGAAATTATAGAAATTAATTAAGATATCACCTAAAACAGCAATTTTTAATAGGATATCTATTTACGATAACATAGGTTATAGCAAAAATAAATTAAATTTTTGTTATTTTTCTAGGTTACTTTTACTTTTGCCCCCTTTGCCCTCCCCTAAATACGCCACTGGCAGAATCATCTGTCCCAACTTTTTAAAAATCAATTATTAATCAATTCATAACAAACAACATTAACTTTTGTTTTCAATTTGAAAATTTGCCTTTCAATTGATTTAGAAATAATGGAAGCTTGTTCAATTCTAACGTAAACATTTTGCTATGTGAGCTATACATTTATATAAAAATTTCTAAAAAAAAAAAACAACTAAAATTTCAAAGTTTCCAACTTCCAAAACATGTTATTAATAAAGTGAAAATAGATTTTCTGATGTTGAATTACCAGTCTAGTTTGTTATTTATTTATGTGCTATATAAAAACTTATTTTTGCGGTTAGATATTAGCGTCATTGTGGTGGTTCGTGCAGTTGCACTGATTGTATTGAATTAACTTGATCTAGTAGTTAATCCAGCGTCTAGTAGTGAAGCTAGTAATGTACCTTCCGGTGGGTAGCAACTATGCTACCCTATGTTACATGTGTCAACAATAGGTTTTTTGGGTTTTATGAGTTGAAAATTGAAGCGCTTGGTGTAAAAGGGAGTTAACGAACGGTTTTACAATTTCGAGGAAAAAACGTTTAAACATCCGAACTCGCCTTGCTGTCTATAAAGTAGTCACTATTTCCCAATAACTAGCTGATGTTGGTATTGAAAGATTCGGAAATTGTACGTATACTTCTGTGTGACTTGCCGGAAGACTGTGATGCTCTCATCATGTCCTCAAAAGAATTGAGTGATAAGTTAACTTCAGAGCTCGTTCGCTCAAGAAGAATTGAGACGTGCCGAACAACAAATGATTGAATTATGTACCATTTTTTCTGTTTTTGTGACAACAAAACAAAATTTGAAAAAATAAGTTACTTCACATGTAGTGGTGTTGGTCGCAAATCATTTTTGTGTTGTCTTCACCATAAGACAACACATCATCTTCACCTCATCATCATTCCTGCACTTACTGATTTAATTAAGTCCGAGGGCCAAATAACATAGTCATATAGTTAATGTCCTTGTAAAAAACCAAGTACCTATCTACCTACTTCCAATTAACGGTATATGGGTTTAGCAAGGAACACTAATGTGCAAGTCTATGAAAAAAAACAGTGTGTATTCAGCCATTGATTGGAACCGAGAAAAATGCAACTATTAATGTTGAAGATGTCTTGCGTGTACCAAGCCTACGTGATAATCTACTGTCAGTTGGAGTGCTCACAAGTAAGAATTAGAAGTCTATGTATGAAACAAAACTTCATACATAATATAGATGAAATAAAACTTCATCTATGAATAGATAATAATTTCATAAAATATTTGAAAACTTATCCGCTTAATCATTGTTTTAAAAAAATTACAGAAGATGACAGCACTATACAACGTGAAACCGGATATCTTAAAATTTTCAAAAAGTGATTCAAACAGCGCTCACTTAACTACATACGAAAAAAAGAATTAAGAATCTTTAATGAAAAAAAAATTGATTTCCTGAACGTACAAATTAAAAACAAAATTTCTGTAATTAGAAATTCATAATGAAAATTATTTTAAAAAAAACAAAACAAAAAAATATTCAATTTCAATGGATGAGAAAAAGCTTTACGTTAATTGGTTTTTAAAGCTAATCATTGATTTTTAATGCCAACATATCCATTATACAGGGTGCCACGAATACACTAGCTATTCTAAAAATAACAAACGTATGATTTTTTTATCGATTTTTCTTCAACATTTTGCAATTTATCATTCTCGAGATATCAAAAACTATTCTTTATAGCTTAATAAAAAAAAAACACAACAAACTTTATAAATATTATTTGAAATGGATCATCGATCATCGAAAAAGGGGAGAGGTTATTGTAATTCATTGTCTTTCTGTTTATTTGTTTTTTTCCATATTTTCAAAACACACCCCATAAATTTTCTATGCTACACGAAGTAATAAAGCACTAAAAAAAGTGAAAGCTAGTAAAAATGAAAATAAATAAAAAAGTGAAACTTGTAAAACAACTACTTCATCCTTATCGATTATGGGTCACATCCCCAGCCCTTTTTTTCTCTCTCACATTTTTTCATGATGAATTTGGGACTCATTTTCTGTCTTAGAAACTTAATCTAATTTAATGGCTTCCTGTCTATCAAAGTTTAAAGAAACATTTTAGGATGGGATGAAGGTTGCTAAATAAAATTGAAAAAAAGCTGTTATAAAGTAATTCCGTTCACGTCCAAAAAACAATTGCCACAAAAAAAAACAACTTTGCAGGTGATGGTATCGATTGAAAATTCGCACAATAAATTTGTAATCACTACACAAAATTTTAATCCACTGGTGTAACCTAAATAATGCTGTAATCTAAAAGTAATCTAAAAGTGTATACTTGTTCCTGCACATCCTTCGTTCAGCTTGAAAATTTACCGAAAAAAACAGAATCAAAATAATCCTGAAAACAGGTGGTCATTGTGTTAATACAAGTGGCAAAACAGGGTAATTCATAATTTTGCACGTGATATATATGAGGTAGACACGTGATCGTTTACGAAGCCATTGTTTAAAGGTCACACGTAATAACGTGACTATTGTTTAACTGCGCAAATAACACAGACCAGGAGCATGAGAGCTTGTTTATTGCACGTGATCGTTGTTTAAATAAAACAAAAAAAACGTAATGAAAAGCAATACCATTGTTCAAATTAAAAGCGCGTGATAACAAGACCATTGCTTAAACAAAGAAACAGAACGAGGCCCTGTTTATCGCACGTGATTGTTGTTTAAACACAAGCTAACAGCACATGAGTTCAATGTTCAATGTTCAAAAGCTGCGCGTAATCCACCATGAGGCTATTGTTAATAAAACGTGATCCAGCACAAGTCTGTTGTTTAAACCAATATATCATCCAGTTAAATTATGGGTGACCATTTGTATTATACCTTATACGTAAACTAAACCTCGTTTAACGCGATCCTTACTGTTATCGCCATAAATAGTACAGAACAATTTTGGTCCACAATTAAATCTCAACATGTTAATCACATACAGATTAAAAAAAAATTTAATCAAAATTTATCATCTCTACATTTTGGAATATAGAGATGATAGGAAACATACTAGAGTTTCTTAAAAAATATATACGACGTCCATCAGTGTTTTTTGTGTTTGTTTTTGTCAATATTGTTGTACTTTTATCCTTGGACGCTACTAATAAATCAATCAATCAATCAATCAGTACACCTTCACATGGACGCCTCTGGTGGCGCAAAAAAAATCTAGGCGGTAGTCTAACTACCTAATGTTGTGTCTGCAACATTCCCCATGTCAAAAAATTGTCAGACACGTTTGAAATTTTAAAATTTGAGTTAGAATGCCTCATATTTATGATGTTTTCATACGTTCAAAAATACAAACGTACAAAAAATGAACGTGTTTCTCATCCACTGATTCACCAACCATCGCCTGTGCTTGGTCGTTGGTCATTATTTTGGATAATGACTAACTGCAGCGCCACTATGGCTCTAACACGCACAACAACATTTCCAAAAACATTTGAGTTCTGCTTCCGTTCTACCAATAATCACGTTTGTATAACCTATTATAAAAAAAATAAAGGTGTGGGTAGGTACTTGGAGTTTAACGAGGGCACCGACTGGCTTTTACAGCTATGTCATTTGGTCCTCAGACTTTATTTAAATCAGAAATGCAGAAATGACGATGAGATGAGGATGATAAACATGGAACAGGGTTTTATGAAGCAGGAGGAAACGGGAGTGCCCCGAGAAAACCTGCCCCCCCCAAAAAAAAATAAATCAAGTTTCTAAACTCATTGTGCACACCCTGTATATACCACCTCACAACTGCAAGACGTTGACCATCGAAATAGTTCTGTGATATCACTTTCATAACACGTTTGTTTTACAATACTAAAACGTCTTTCGCAGAGCAATTTCGTTCACTAGAACTATTACATAGAAAGAGTCCTCGCAAATACCACCATTAAACCGGAAGACCTAAAATCCCCCAACACGTTAAAATACAATGGACGTTGGTCACCATCGAAATGTGACCATCAAATTGACGTCAAATTACCTCGTAAATCGTCTTCGTTCAATTTCCGCGAATGACAACAGAAAAAGACAGCACATTGAACCACTTTGTCAACTTTTCTAGTCGCTTTCCATTATTCATGTAACCAAAAATGACACACCGGAGTGAAACTAAAAATAAAAACAGCGTAATTTAAAACACCCCCTCCCCATTATAATGGGTATTTTTCATCATCCATTTTCCGGAAGACACTTAAACCGGAAGGAAACATTACATAGCCTACGCATCGTGACGATACTTTGACACACAACGACCATCACGAAAGCAGCGGAAAAAAAATCGATGAATGGTGTTGCGTTAAACGAGGTTACTACACGAAACAGGGGTCGTAAACTCAGCACCTAAAGAGACTAGTTTAAACGATTGTTAACCACGTTAACCGTGACAGATGTTGATGAACTTAACCAAAACATCTCACTAATTTCAAGCAGGAAATTAAGTCACATCAAGAAATCTAGATGCAATCAAAAACACACATTAACATAATAAACGGCAGAGTGAAACCTCAGCTTTATTAAATCCGCGAATTCTTAGAAACGATTTTGAGCTTCTTTAGCGAGGACTGCCGGAAGGTTTCTCAATTTATGCGCGAGTTAACGTTTCACGGCAAGCCTCGCATAAATCGAAAATTTTATATATGCATGGTGTCCCTTGAGTCTTGGTGCAATTTAAACTTAACTAAGCTTAAAACTGCACAAAGAATTTAGGAATACCCTGTATAGAAACTCCAATAAAGTGGCAAAACTTCAGCAATCAGTCAACAAAACTTCAGCAACAAGTGCACCAGTACATAAAATCGCATAAAATGGACATTTTCTCGCATAATAACGATAATTTGAGAGGATTTCTCTCGTCACATATTAGCGGAATCTTATACAATTCAGTAGAAGGAACTCAAATAAATTTAGAACTTCCTGTATAATATGTAAAAAATTACGGAAGATACTGAAATTTTAAACATACTTATAAGTATGAAAAAAATAAAGAAAATGAAGGCCATATATGGTCTCATTACCCCTATTTGCCATACATCTCCTCATCAAACACAATCCAAACATGAACAACAGTATAAATTCAACCCCCCTCCCCCAAACAAAAAACCCACATTATTTAAGGCGATTATCATTTTAACAGGTGAAACACTGCGTTAAACGATGACTAAAGATGAAACAAACAAAAAAGTGGGGGACAACTTAATAGAATTTCTCAATCTTACAAACTAGTAACAAACCCTTGTTCCCATGTGTCAGGAACAGTGACGTTTCAACTTTTCCACCGACATCCCATCGTGTTCCGAATTGTCATCTGTCGTCGACGGTTGGTCAACAGCAAAGCTCAATAGAAAATCTTCCATTCTGCACACACACACACACACACACACACATTTCCTTCCTCCCCCCTCTCACACACACAAACTTTTTCATTCTTGGTATTTTCAAGAAAAGATTTTCAACCGACTAGAAAATCTTCATCCACCTATTGTTCTTACCCAAGGTTTTGTTGTTAGTAGCCTATGTCATTCAATTCACTCCGCCCATAATATGTTCAAGCTATTGTAAAGGCGATATTACGTACGGAAAATTTCACTCAAAGATGTGGCCTCAAAATTTTATGAAAACCCCCCCCCCCCGCCCCCACACATACACACAGAGAAATTTGGTTAAACCCATGTTTCATTATTATTTTTGGTACGTTTATGTTAACACGGACATTGCTTGTGGATAAGAAGAAAAGGTTATGGCGCTAGTGATAGTTAGCAGTGGCATGCGTAATCGATCAACTGAAGGGCTCGGGGCACTAACCGGTCAGCTCCACGTTTTGCCGAAAATTATTTTTTTCAATGGGTGTAATACTATAAATGTTTCGAAATTCTGCGTCGTTTAGTGCAAAAAACAGGCCAATCTTATACTCAGATACTGAGATATTATCTTAGATGGCGCTAACAGTCACTGTTGGGTGTACAGGCCAAGTTAGCTTAACAGCTGTCCGGAAGCTCTTTATTATTTGTTTTGCACTGATTTCAGAACAAACAACACACAGCTCCATTTCATATTTTTTTAGTAAAAAAAAAATATATTACCATTAAAGTATGTTTGGCTAAAAGTATTAACAAAATGCATACAGTATCTAAATAATTTATTTGAAACATTTTGCATATTTTACTGTTCAAAACATTTCTGTTAATACTGTAACATTTTACAAAATGGAGCTCACCGGTCACTGCCCCGAGTCCTTCAAATGAATCAAAGTCATCGTGACAAAAACCAAAGATTAGGATACATTTATATCATAGTCAACGAATCTAAATTTTTAAATTTAGTTAAAGAAATTTAATTTATAACTCGGCATTTAAAAATGAAGCCCGATGAAAGACGTATCAATTAGTTAATTGAACCAACACAATGAAATTCCAGACTAATTTAGAAAATGAAACACACCCACTAAAATCCTTGAAAAAGTTTAAAGATGTTGCACGAGGAAAGGGGGTTAAAAACTTTCTGTCTATTTTAATTACCATTTACCACTCGAACGAGACTTTTGCTCGTTCGATCACTCTTTTCAACCCCATGCTGGAACCATTTCTCAAAGGTTTCTATTAGAACTACTAGGATTTCTTTCAATTCCCATTAGTGTGTCTTTTGTACACGTTCGGAATCCCAAAAACCAGTGGATGTGACTCATTAATTTCTCGACATTTGATTTATGTACGTCGCTATTACATATAAAAGAAATTGTTCAGCGAACACGTTTGGTACTATTCATGAAAAAAAAAGGAACAACTTTTTGGAAGTGACAAAAGTGTCAGTAAAGATTTTCTTTTATTAATATCAAGAAAATCTGTGATTATAATCACACGATTTAATTAAATTCTAGTCTATCTTTACATTAGCTTTAAAACGAGGTATCGATGGTTGAAATCTAACATTCAAAAAGTTACCAAATACCGACAGAGGGTAATTACATATAATTGCATATAACTCCTTAACTAATTACAAATCGCTTACGAAATTTTAACCATTTATTCTGTTTAACCATATAACTATCGTGTTACAAATAACATAAATGTGACAACTATTTTTTATGTACAACTCTGTCGTTTCTTTTATTACAAACGCATTTTACAAAGTATTTCACTAACCAATCACAGAGCCGTATATTTTCAATGCAATTTATAATTATTAATGTTATTAAAATACGTTTTTCATTACTTGTAAAATATGAAATTGGTTATTTAAATGGGATATTTAGTTGAAACGTTATCACCAAAATATCGACAAGTGAGAGGGGGTACTTGTAACTGTTTATAACTCCTTAACTAATTCATCAAAGTTTACGAATTTTTGACCATTTTTTATTTATAACCCTATAAGTATCGCGATACAATAAACATAATATAGAATTAATATTTTCAAAAATATAAGTTTTGTTATTTAGTTTTATTAAAATTGTATTTAACATTTAATTATCTTTGCTACCGTTATAATATGATTTTACATATCCAAAAAAAAATTATAAGTGGGGGTAATTAAAACTGATTACAGCTCCTTATCTAATTAACCACGATTTACATAATTTTAACCATTTCTTAACCAAAGTATAGTGACAACAATTCACGCTAGTTATTATGATACAACTTGTTCAAGTTTGAAGCGAAAGTCAAGTCGAGTTAGATCTTCGTTAAATATAAATATCACTGAAACATTCACCGTTTTGAGCTTTTATGAAGATTGCATTTTTAAACATTTAAAGACGTACCGTTTAGCGAAAACTTTATCACTCGGAAAACAAGAAACCTACCATTAAGAAGGGGGTGGAAGGGGGAAATAAACTTGAGTTCTCAGATCAATCCTTACACCAAGCGGTATTAAACTTTAATCATTTTTTTTTCTTTATTCGCTGTATAAACACACACACTGTTAAAACACAAACTTTTGTAAATCGAACATCATTCCAATTACAGTCTGTTTTAAGCCCGAACAAAAACCTCTTATCTTTGACAAGAAAAGTTCAAACCATTGTACTAAAAGCTTTCTTCACCGTAGAGAGTAAAAAATCAAATATTTAAGTATCAAACGACAAAAGTTATCTAGAAAAGTAGAAAACCACTCAAAAGGGGAGGGGGTTGACAAAAAACGAGCCCTACTCTTTAACCATTGAACTCTGATGGATAAAACTTTAACCACGCTGACATCTACATGGTGTGAGTGTACCCTTGAAATGTCACCATTTTATGTCACCTACATTTAGTAATACAATTGAAGGGCTCAGTGCCAGCATAAAAATAAGCCACATTTTTCAAATTGTTCAGGAACTCTTTATACTAGCTTCAACTTGAGTTCGTGAGCTGGAAATTGAAAGCATACTGTCATTTAATAGTCGTTTATGAGACTATGCTATAGAGTCCAATGTACCAAAAACGCATTAAATGAAAACCGCATAAGTCCTTTGCTTGAATCAAAAACCGCATAAGATCAATGTAAAAATTTTTTTTCATATATATATTGTATATATAAATAAATAAATCGAAAACTGCAAAAATCAAAATTGAAATTACTCAAAACTCGCATAAATCAAATATCGAATAAATCAACAATCTCATAAAATTTAATCTCGCATAAATACAAATTCACATTAATAAGAATTCGCATAACTAAAAACGTGCAGAAATCAAAAATTAAATTTTTAACAATTAATTCTATTAAATTTTGACGACACAATGTCGTGTCAATTTCGAGAAAACGACACGTGAAAGTGGAATTTTTCTCGTAGAGTGTTGCTGATGATAACAAACACCTATTTATTTTCAGGCATTGTTGTAAATAAACATACATATACCCAGCTGTTCGAAAAACGACCGATTCAATTTTTATTCTTTCTCGGAAACCATTTGGAACCTACAGAAGTGAAATTCAGCACGGTGATATGTTCACTACATAGTCTATCCAAGCATTGTTGTGAATCCATTGGAATAAACACTTAACACAAATCTACCAAAATATCTTTTAACCTGTTTGTTTCAAATACTTTAAATTTTGATGCGAAATCAAAAGCACAATACTACGTCAGGTTAACAAAATTTATAGGTTGCACCTAACTAATCTGGAGATCACTAATCCGGCACCAGCTTCAATGATTCGGCAATTTGAAATTTACAGTAAAATATACAGCGAAATACTTTGGTTCATAATTTTTCAATTTATGGTGAATACTTTTGATTTAATTGTTAAATTTACAGTAAAAATAAGAGTGAAAATACTTTAGTTTATAATTTATTTTTTTTAAAATATTAGTCTATTTTGCCATTTTTTCCTACGCTCCATTTGGTTCGAAAAATCCACTAATTCGGCAAGTTTTTTATCCCAAGTTTTTCGGATTAGTGAGATTCTACCTGTACTAAAAAAACAAAAGTTTGCTCTATTGCTTATTGAACGCGAATGTCATTTTCTATATTAAGCTGTCATTTTCTGTTTAGCTAGAAACAGTATTGAGACAGTTTGGTGTAAAAATGTCATTTTTGTGAAAAAAAAAAGTTATCATTATGTTGCCCGGAGCGTTTCAAATCATCAACGACGTTGACAGCACATCAAACTTTGACAACGGTTTACTTTTCTGTCTATTATTCATTTCGAAAAACTTCATCAAAATATTTTTTATATAATTATCATTAATTAAGTTATTTTTTTTTACCTAAGAAAGGTGTAGGGGATAAAATGTGGACATTCACAATTTCGACATTGGCGAGGCTTGGAAAATCGATGCAGCCATCGTGCTGAGAGCAAAAGTGAGTGAGAGTGAAAAGAAAAAGCGAAGTAAATGCTGTGTGCAATTTCCCCTTTTCGCTGGAAGCGATGTCAACATTTACAAAGTCTGAACAAGAAAAGATCACACGAGACCAAAGTGAGTATAGAAAACGGGGAAGGGGGGTAGAACGCACCTTAAAATTGCAAGTACGGGTGTTTGTATCGTCGACACCTCAGTAAACCCCACTTTTACACCACCGTGTAAATGCCTTTCCAATATGCCACACATTTAAGCCACACTTCGAAAAGGGAAAAAAAAATTCAACGTTTCCTTTCTTTCTGAACCTTCTTCAGAGAGAACTCCCAGATTTGATTTCCAGCGTTAGCTTTCTTTTTTTTTTATCTGTTTCAGTATTTATCTTTATGCTGTGATTTAACTACAACTTTTCCAATACTCAACAACGCCAAACTTGGACTTGGCAGATAAAAACCAACATCAACAAAAAAATGGCTGACGTTTCCTTTGTTTGTTGTGTCTTCTTCACAACAACTTTTTTTTCATGCCAACTTTTTTATTTTACTTAGGTTTTTATCTTTGTACATTTTTAGTTTTATCGTCACTAGTTAATGTCACTGTGTAACGCCTTTCCAATATTCCATTTTTTTAAGTTAATCATGTTTATTTTTAAAACCAAAACAACGTTTCCTTTATTTGTTGTGTCCTCTTCAGAACTCCCGAGGATGATATTTTTCCCGCCGTGCTAAATTTTTGTTTGTCATTGGGCACGTTTCTCTATCGTTAATAACATCCATGTTTACGTTATTAAGCGATGCCTCTCCGATATTTCACGTTTAAAGGCGAACCACAAAATTTCAAACCCAAAAATCACCAACGTTTCCCAATTTCATGCACCTTGTTCAGAAGTTCAATTTCTGGTTTTTACTTCAACTTTTCATTTTTGCATACATTCGTTCACATTCACATTTATCTACTACTAGTAAATAACCCGTCAATGATGGCCTAAATCACGGGAAAGTTTTTTTGTTTTCATTACGCAATTCATTGTTTCAACTCATGTTACTTCGCAACATTCGTTATTTATTTATTTATTTATTTTTACTGAACACTCAAATGAGCATAATTGTTAACATGATCTTAGATCACTCACCATACAAAATATGATTTCTTAACTTTGGTTTAAAATGAATGCTTCAACTCATTGTTTTAACTCGTATTGCTTCTCAATAGTCGTTATAATTAAGAGTATTCGATTGCGTTATAAGTTTCGACATTTTCAAACACGGTGAGGAAGGTTTATTGATTATTACAGCTGGTGAGGAAGAGAAGGAACGCACTGCAATTTTATTAGATAAGCTATACTTCTTCATTTTTCAACTTACAGCAAGTCCTCCATATTTGTGGTCTCCGTAACTGCGATTTCATCATTATGCGATCATATAAATTGTCCCGACTGCTCGTCTCATCTGCAGGGTCATACACAAAAAGAGAAAGGGTTAAACCCCCCTAATTTGGAATGAAGTAGTTCTACATATCTTTCATACAGTAGCAGTGTATTAAAGTATTCTATGCAAAGCAGTTTCCCTTGTGAGTTTGTGAATCCGTGAGTTTGTGAGTGAATGAGCTGGGAATTGAACGTATACTGCCATCTAAAGGTGTTTATGAGAATATACTGCATAGTCCAATGCACCAAAACTGTACCGTATGTACCATAAAACGAGAACCGCATAAGTCCTTCGCATAAATCAAAAAAACC
>JAQIWH010005304.1:0-14925 GCA_034695005.1 Cryptops parisi | reverse complement strand
ATGAGATGCTGGTTGTTGCTATGACAACCAACGAAATGTGTGAGAGAGAAAAAGAGGAAAAAGTAGAGTGAGCGAAGAAAGAGCCAAAAAACTGAGCCAATCATAGCGACGTTAAGTAATGTGTTCTTCATTTGCAGTTTTACTTTCAAATTACCTTACTCTTCCGAAATTCAGAATAATTAAATAAATTGCAAACTACTGTATGTAATGTGCATTCTATACAAGGGTTAGGCTACTGTGTAACCAATCAACATTAAGAAATTCTAAAAAGTAAAATTTCAAATGTGTCAAAACATGCACCAATAACTATTTTCATTACATCTATTATTCCAATATCGGATATGCAATAAAAATTGTGTTAAAAAAAATAACTAAATCATTCTCTCAACTAATTCTGCCTAACCGAACAAATCAAACTATAATCTAAACCACACTTCATAAAAAAATATACAGTAGGCCTATGTTTTCCCAAATGTACATATTTGTATATCTAAACCTATACAATTTTCTTCGTCTGTATGTTTGTCCCATTAAAATCGGAAATGTTTTTTAGCAAGAGAGGGATTTCAAAACGGGCACCCCAATTTAAAATTGATATTTAAAATTCACATCACACGAATATCTCATGACATATCTCCGCATGAAACAAGGATTGATGCGTTCTCCAGGAACATAAGTACAGACAAATAAAATAACACAAGAAATTATAAAGTGAAACACAAAATTACATGAAAAAGTTAAAAGGACAGTTTAAAAACCTCAAAACCGACAATTAAAATTATAAAACACAAGATCGATTAAGAAATACCAATAAAAAACTTGGATATTTTCTTTCCAAAAAATTTGCAGTTAAATCTACATGCCTCTTTTGAACAATGGAAAATGGAAGATCTTATACTGTAAGGTTTCTCGTCACCATTTTCATCATCACTATGGTGTATTTTGCATATCTTCATTTCTCACACCTAATAACACTTCCGTTTCTCTTGAATAACGCTTTACCAATTTAATCTTATCTACCCGTAGGACTTATTACGCGGCAGAAAAACAGAACAATAATAATAAAGAAAAGGGGTTATATAGAGGTTGAAAGGGGGAGGGAATAAAAGAAACAGTTGAGTATAAATACATTACTACTAGAAACAGTACAGTAATAGTAGTAGCGAGGTGCCCTGCAACGCCCTATCACAAAACGGGCGAAGGGCAGAGGAGCCTTTAGGGTCTCTTCTATAGCGACACCGAGTGTAGCTTTTTACGGCGTTCACGGTCGCTTTACACCGATTGCAACTCTAAACTCGGGTTGTAAAACGGGCTGTGCTTCTCGAGCGCCAGATTGAACAAGTGATCGAATGGCACCCTTCCTACTATAACCGTGAGCATCAAATTTATGAAGAAAAGACCTATACCATCACAAAACCTAAACTACGACGACACGATAGCAGAAATATAAAATCGAGTATAAAAAAAAATGAGAATCCAACAAAAAAGATAACACGTTAACTCAACTCCGATTTCGTTATCGTGTAAGCTTATCGTCAGAAAGCGCGGATAGATATTTTTTATAACAAAAATGAATACTGTATACTAAAAAATATAATGAAAGGATGGAAGAAAGAGTGCGATAAAAAGAGATGAATTTTATTCAAACAACAGTGTGGCCAAAATTTATATCGGAGGTTCTCGGTTTATGCCAGGGTTACAAGTACAGTCGAACCTTGTATAACGTGCTACTCTTACAAAGAGCAGTTTCAATAGTAAATTGCTTTACACACAACGAACAAACTCCGATAACGAGCGCTGTTCAGTGAAGCAGTAAGGAAGTGAGTCGGCTGTTACTTGCCAACTCGTGTAGTGATTGTATACATTATATTTACGTACACAATTTTTTCACTTTGCATTTTTACAACTTTTTATTTAACATGACCGTTGTTTGTTTGTGTTTGTGGGTGTTTGTTTACAATTGTTCCGGTCTATTTTGACTCGTTTTCCATACCCCAGCAAGCTAAAATTTGACACGTAAACATAAACCTTGGAATATTATATTCTATTAAATTTTGACGGAACCATGTAGTAGCAATTTCGACAAAATAGAACGTGAAAGTGGATTTTTCTCGTTAAGAGTGTTGCGGGCGATAACAACCACATATTTATTTTCAGGCATTGTTTAGCCCAAATCAGGCATTGTTTTATAAATCAGCATACACATATGCATCACATATAGCTTTCCATATACTGTTTATCTGAGCAAAAGTAAGTGAACTTTGTAAATCATATGGGTTATCTACCGTACATCCATTATGTGAAGTAATTTAGAAACATTTTATTTTTTATAAAAAGTGTGACAAGAAATTCTTCACGAATTTGAACACTTCAAATGGAAAAATGAAGTGTGTAACGTTATAACGACTTTACATAAAGAGGGTAGTATCTGCACCAATTAAACTCGCGGTATGAGGATCGATTGCATTATATCAACACAGTTTAAATTTTTAAATACAAATTAAAGACCTTTTACCTTAACTATCAGTTAAAGGTTTTTTGATTTTCATCTGTACAACGTTTCACTAACAGATGGGATATACAATATGTATCCTACTGTACATATTGTAAGGATCGGGTAGTTATAGTTACGTTAGGGTAAGGATCATGGTGGTTACGTTCCTATAGCCAACACAATGCAATAGTAACGTAAATAAAAGCATTTCTATGTATTAAAAATCCCATTATCTTTCTTGCATTTGTATTGTGTATATACGCATAATACACATACTGTGTATACGTAACTATGTACTGCGTATACGTTATAACTGTATGTATAGTATACAGTTATAGTAGCTATAAACGAGGTTCGGCTGAAAAGTAACGCCTCCAAGCACAGTGCGCACACAACTTTGGTGATTGCACCTTGTTTACAGTTGAGTTTGAAAGTTTATCTTGTCTACTACAAGTATATCAAGTGACATCATTGTTGTTGTTGTTGTGTATGTGTGTTCAGAAAAAAGTATGGAAAAAATATTCAAATGTTTCGTTGAAGCAGCCCGCAGTATTTGAATTTTTAAATGCGGAAAAGTGTCGACTGTTTGCTGTATACGGTGACAATACCATAGATATTAGTAACGTCCGACGATGGGTATTTAGACCGAAATCAGATAAAGAGAAAAACGGATATTCATGATGGCCAAAAAAGTGGACGTTGTTGCGTGGTTGCAGAATAAACAGGTTTTAACATGTCTGTTATGTTGTTATGTTATTAGGTTATAAAGTCTATCAAATGAAAATGTGTATAGGCCTACTGCACATACTGAACCTGGTTGTTTGTTAATCAATAAAAAATAAAGTGCAGGGCTTTATTTCAACGGAATTCAGCAGTGTATTAGACGTTGCGACAAAATGTGTTGTAGTAAACTGAGATTACTTTAAAAGCAATCGCTTACCTGTTAAAATAAATGTTTTTCTACAATTTTCAATTTAGTTTATCCATTTTGCTCGATTCTAACTTATTTTATGCAGCTGAAGGCATTACTCATCAGCCTGCCCTCGTAGATAGTATACAGTGTATATTATCTATATAACATTAGGACGTACGCGTATATACTATAAATCACCAAACAAAAAAAATCATTATCAACAACAACAAACAGTAGCCGAAACAGGTCTATTAAAGTGAAACAAAAATTGCTGCTCAATTCTATACACCACTTAACTGAAAGCCCAACCCTGCCGACCCCTAAAGTCGGTAAATCTTCGCCTTAAATCGAGCGGAAACGACAAGAAAATAACGTAATGGTCACCATCCCCAACCACCCAGCAGTCAACGTTAATAATCCCCTAACCAACGGAAACAATCCTTTTAAAGTCAATAAGATCATCTTTGTTGGAACGAAAGAAAAATCACTGGACACGACAGGATTTAAGCTCTTTTAGCATCTGTTGTGGAAAAAAGTGGGATAGACTTTGAAGAAAGAAGATGATGATGATGAAGAAGAAAAGGGGAACAAAAAAGAAAAAGAAAAGGCAACGGTCAGTGGAGCGTAAATGGCCGCCCACAGTTGGGTGGTGGAAGAAAATGTTGTTCTTTTTTTTCCGGGACGAGAAGTGTAATTAGTGGAAAGGTCCCTGGTGGAAACCAGTTGAACTCGATGTCATTTGGCCAGCGACCAGACAGCGCCGGTGTGCATCGTTGCACCTGATTGGACATAATGGGGGACTAATTAAAGCGACCCTGAGGATCGGAAACGAGCTCGACAGCTTCCGGGGAACAAGAATTGAAGAGGAAAAAGAGACGGAGGATGGCAACAAACATTCTTCCAAGGCGCACCTTTCTCAACAACCATTTTGGACGAACGCACACGACACCATCATTTATCATAGGTCTTTTTACATTGATTTATCTCAAGATAAAAAAAAATGCCCCACCCCACCCCCATCATTCCCTTCCAATGAAATGTTCACGAATCAACAGAGCAGTTTTAATCCAATACAAGCTACTGATAAATACTACTTTATTACCTTTCTTTAGCTAGAAAGATCATTCGTCATCAGTTTGAAGAAAATGAGTAATTCAAAAATCTGCGTTTTTGATAACCTCGTAATTGCTACAACAAACACGTGCAAATATATTTTTAGTGAAATATGTATATATTTGGATGGATCGGTTTTATACTCTCAACAACGAATGATTGCTCAAGTAATGAGGTAGTACACTATATGATATGTAGGTAGTAACTATATACTGTATAAAAAAGAAGTTGTGTACAACAATGTGTGGTGGCTTGAAATGACTTAAAATGTAGGTATATCGTAAGCAAACACTTTTCGAGGAAAAACGGACCCTTCGTGTGACAAAATCTTAGAATTGACTGGACATTGATCCGTCTAAATTTGATACAACAAAATTTTCCACGACCCCAGCCTATGTTCAAAATTTTAGCTCTGTAGGTCATCGAAAACCTACCAAAAAAAAAAAAAGTTCGTTGAACCATTTCAACCTCGGAGTAAGTTAAATAAAAGAAGTTCAGAAAGTAAAATACAATTGTGTAAAATACTCACATTACTACAAGTAACCAAACACAGTAGGCTAAAAGATGGATATATTCGGCACTCAATTTAGTGGTACTCAATACGGTACTTTTCCACACTCATTCTATCAGTGGTTTTAAATCGTATCTCAACCTAACAACACATGTATTTAATCTGACGGCATAATTCCCACGTGTTCTTATAACTTTATGTACAAATATTCATCCCCCCATTCCATTGTAAGATTGGGTATTCCTAAGAATCAGATCCAATTACTCTTTTTTAACGCCATAAAAATTCAAACTAATTAAATAATTGCTTCGCCTTTTCGTTTTTTCCAAAGTGAAAAAAAGGAGTTAAAAACAAGGGACGAATTGGTGTGTTAAATATCTCGTTTGAAGAGTGTGTAAAACATTGTATTGTTTTTTTTTTCTTCCTCTCGAGTTAGGGAAGGTGAGCATCAGGGTTAGTGCAGTTGCAGACATTAATTAGAACCTCTTGTTCTTCGCCTCGGGAGCTGAGTGTAGAAAAATACGAAGAGGGGTTCCTAGTGTTGTTCTTAAACCACTAGCTCGTTAACTCATCAGCTGCTGACATCTTCGAGCCACACGTGAGCTGGCGAGAATGATGATGACCAGCAGGCTGCTGCTCCTTATAAACACTGCAGGTGAGACAGACGAAAGGAATTGAAGGTAGCGTTGGGAAAAAAAACCATTTCATGAGGGTGAGAGGAATAAGTACAATACCATGAACAAAAAAAATAAGGTGATACAAAAAAATTTAATAAAAAATGTAACAAAAAGTTTCGATAATTATCTGTTATAAAAATTTAGAATTGCACATCTACGTAGTTATGACATGTCTTCCAAGAGGTGTTTAATCGCGTAAATTTATACCTAATGGGGGAAAGTAATTTTAATTGGGTGGGATTTTTTTTTTTTTACTTGAAACGACTGAATATGGAATTTTTTTATAACCTCAATATTAGGTATTCTGATCAGCGACATTTTTTTCTTGCATTCTTGGTTCATCTCACGTTCATTGTGAACCGTTCTACTTAATCTTTCTTGATTTGCAGCATCTGTAGCAGTTTAAAATTACTCTCGTTGTTTATGGTGCCTCGCAGTAGCCAAGCTGATCAACTCCATACAATAAAAAAAAATAGATAAAATTAATGATGTTTCAAACAATGATTTCTAAAATTTGTCATTCAACACATCACTTCTAAATCATTGGATTCCAGATACCCTTATAACGCTTTCCCTGTCTAGAACAATTTGCCTTTACGCATCAGAAAGTTTGCACTCTTTGATCTACAACGATGGATCAACAACAAAACAATTTAAAAGTCAGATTTTCAAATACGTCAATCTCAATTTTTAATTGTTTACCACATGTATTTATAATGTTTATTTTGTTTTATTTATTTTATCCCACTGTATGTTCCCTTGTTTCCAAATGACCTCATTGGGCCGAATAAAGAATAATAATAAAATTTAGCTTACAACATACGAAAAACAATAATCTTATATAGTAAATTATTTAATGTGTGTGGTGATAAATAAAATTATGGAATTAGTCGTTCGATTTCTGAAACGTTCATCATGCAGAAATTTATGTTTCGATACCTAAAACTAAGTTACAAAAAGTGGAGTTGATCAGTTTGTCTATTATTGAAACTGGTCCGCAGAAATGGTTTAAATTGAAAACCTTATCGGCAAAACAAAAATACAAAAAACCTGAAAATTGAATTGGTAACACGTGCTCTTGCATGCCAAACCACTGTTTAATCCATTAAAAACTTCTTTACCTTTACATTACCAAACCGTTTCTAAAACCATCAAACTTGCAACTCGTAATTTTGCACCCAGTCATTGTTGAAATTGAAACCTTGCGTTGCGAACAAAATGACTTCGTCAACGATTTTAATGATGGCGGGCATACTACTCACTAATTATCTTTGCACGATACTTATTAAATTTAATTTTCATCATTAATGCTGTTGGAAAAGAAACTTGAAAATTCGAGTAGGGCAGTTCGTTCGTAAACACCCCGATAAATTCAGCTCATTTGAGCCATCTAAACTCGGTATAAATCGCGCACGGGGTGACACTTGTGCACAATTTTTTTTATCTCCCCTTCCTCGCGTGACGTCATAGGGCATGACAGAGGTCTCTAATTTGCTATCGATAGGAATGCGATAACCAACGAGTACTAGGGGAAAAGAGAGACAAAAAGGACACAACCTCCGTGTCGAAACCCAAGCTGGACAACCATTCCTGTTGCGTGTGTACGGGTGGAGGAGGAGGTTGTATGCAATGCAAGGGAGTGTTTAAAAAAAAATAGGAATAAAAGTGCGTTTAAAAGGTCCACCACAAATTGAACATCCCTTCCCCGTGTTTCTCTGTCTACAGCGTCACATTCTTCGGTTGTTTTGGAAAAAAAAAATCTCTGGAAACAACATGGAGGGGGTCAAGGGAAGGAACACACAGTTGTAGGTACTCTAAAAAGTAAAAGAGGGGGTTTGAGGTAAAGGTCCACGTTGGGGGTTCTTGGTCACTTCTAATTACCTACCATCGGTCATTTATTTTGGAAGCGACGTTCGTCTAGTTGACATTTGGGCAGTGAAACTCTGATCACTTGACTGACTCCTCTTCCACACTCAACTTTTTACTTCTTCTTTGGCTAGGGTCCCCCTTTGCTTTTGGCAATACATCACGAGATATCTGATTCAACGTGACCAACGGCCTCGAGTCAGGGTTGCCTGACTCTCGCTTTTTTACCCGCCCCCAAGAAAGAAACTGCAATGACGTGTTCCCCCCTTTTTCATCCCTCCTTAAGAAAGGAGAAGGAAAAAAATACGAGGAAAACGGCATTGTAAGGAGTTGAAAAAGACGACGGGGTACAGACTCTTAAAAAGAAGAAAACGTTGACACTATTGGTGTGGAAAGTCACACATTTTGAACCCGACGTTCCACTCGGATTCATCTCCAACTCCTATCGTCCAACATCCACTTTGTGGTTTGTTTTGTTCCGGATGCGTTTTGATGATAACCATCTCTCAGTGAAGCCAACACTTAAAATATAACAATATAATTAACCATATAAATTAATACATAACAACAAGAATCGGTTGCCTCGTTTCGTTGACATCATTGATTTGATTTATGTTTCCTATGAAGTTCTTATACAGATCACTCACACAGATCACTTCAATGTCATTTCAGTACAGGTGAAGCTCGTTTCCCCAGATTCTCTTAAAAATTTGCTACCGTATATGAACTTCGTAATTTTTTCTAAAGCATTTCTAAAATTGAAACTTATTTTTAAATAAATATTTTATGCATAAAAATAAACACCGTTAAAAAACAGCACAAACAGCTGTTTAACATGAAAAATTGGTCTTACTTGTATATTCGTTTTAACACGAATCTCTCGAACAGCACCCCCTTGTACATTAAAAACGACTACACGGTAATAAAATTATACGACCCTTGTTGAACATTAGACAACTGTTCTAACGCTTCGTAGTTCGACTGAGATAAAGTCAATGCGATTCTAATCATTATTAGTCAATGTAGTAGTAGTAGTGGAAAATCACACACTGCTGGATATCGTTCATCATTTTAACCGTTTCTTTGTAAATCGTTTCTTAATTTTCTCTTATAATAAATAATGATTATATCACAAATCATTGAAAATAGTCATTAAAATACAAAACTGTCCTTCGTTTATACATCATGTTTGTTTTTCACATTCCTAGCATTTTGACATCGTTCCACCCCAGACAACGGGCAGACATGTTTTTGTTTTTGCTATCATCACGACGCTAACTCGTTTTTACTTCGTCGTGAAGGGGACACCAAAGGGTTTTCTCGGTTGGGAAAACAAACCTGACAGCGATGAGAGATTAAAAAAAAAGAGGGGAAAGAAAAAAAGGACATTTTAGTAGACCGTCAAAGCAAAAAGGAAGTAAAATGGAAGAGATATCGCTGATCATCACCAAGTACGAACAACCAGCTTAGACTTATTCCGCTCGACTACCTTTGGTGGTAGTGGTGGTATGAGAAAAACAGTGGTGGTGGTTTATAGAAGGATCTCCCAACGTGGGGGTAATCCGGCGTGTGTGGGCCGAAATAAGATAAACATTAGGGGGTTTGGTAGGGGGTTATTCCCTTTTTTTCTTTCCTCGACGTTTCTCGTGGTCCACCTCTCCCTATTTTTCCCCTTTTGTTCGTCAAATTTTCGGGACGGGGGCCCACCTCCGATTTTCCGGTGTCAAGCCTTTATCTCAATGTCCAAAGTGGCATTCCCAGTTCGCGCTTAAGAAAAATAAAAGAGAAGAAAGACCTCTACAAGATTTTTAGACCCAATAGGCATAAGGGAGACTGAAGTTTACTTACATTTCGGTATTTTTCTCCCTCCCCTTTTATGTGTGTGTTTTCCCCCAGCGGCGGATCGCTGACAGACTTTTGTTCGAGGGCGCGAGAGAGGCAACTGATCCGCCAACGCATTCTTCTTAAAGAACCAGATACAGAAAAGAGGGGCCCATGTGCTTGTCTCACACAAACTACTACTAAGTTTACTACTACGACACAAGTTTGCTTCAGTGCAGTGGGCCTACATGTCTATATGGGCTAACCAAAGTCGCCACAAAACGACCAGGTCTATCTACCTCTGTGGACAAAGTATTAAAAACTAGCAATTCCTAATAAAACACCTAAAAAACTACTCTATTACATCACACATTTAAATAACATAAAAAAAAAAACATGGCAAAACCTACAGCCAAAAAAGCTGAGCTAATTAGTTTTACATTAATTGAACGCTTGCCCGGAATAACGTTGCATGTAACAATTCATAGTTTCGAGTAAATGGCAAAAGAAGTATTCAGCAACACATTGTCACCTATTAGGTGCCAAATTTCAAAGTGATATATGTATGTTTTAGGTAAGTATGAGTTTGTGCTGTCTATTGACAGCACTAGCTAGGTCCATATATGAGGCACAGTTTTCCACAATAATCTCAATATTGAATTTTTGTAACATATACAACGTTATTCCGGGCAAGCCTTCAATTATTGATTTTCGTTTATGTTGATCCATGATGTTTGTACAGTGCAGTATATTGAATAAAAGTATTCCACGATTTATTCAGGGTTAAATTCTACATAAATAAATCGATTCGAATAAATCTAAATCGCATATATCGAAATTCTCATGAAATGGTAACACTGTGAGGATCAGCATTTTTTGCCTCACGTGGTGTACGCACACATTGTGGAAGAACAGTAGCAGTTGCAAGAGTGTTGTCACCACCGCACAGAATGCCGCACATAATGGCGAAATTTTCTCGCATATAACAAGCATCAGGAAGAAACTCTCCCCTCGCATAACAACAAATTCATAAACAACATGCATAAATAAAAAACTCCGGGTATTTCCATTCTGTATTTCATTTCATCATAAAGAACTCGACTTGGGGAATACAATTTTTTTTGTAGAAAACTATAATTTCTTTAAAAAAAATTGTCAGTTGGCACCGTCTCAGTTTACAGCTACGACACACATCGGGGTCTGGGTTGCATATCAATAAAAACAGTTTCTTAGTAAGTAGACATACAGTACTTTTTCACGGTAACTTAACTTCAAGCAATATAAATTGAAGAACCTGGTGTGAAAGGATGTTAAGAATGAATAAGAAGCATTTTCGAATGTGTTAGGTGCAATTCTATCTTCCTAACGAATGGTTGAGCAAAACAACATGTGCAAAAATATTAGTACAAGAAGTGTGAAATAGTCCATAGACAGCAAAGCAAGTTGAGATCTTTAAAAGCGTTTTCCTCGAAATTGTAAAAAATATTACTTAACACTTATACATCAGACCCTTCCATTAACCCTTTCGCCAACAAAAATTAACACTGTACCTTATTAACCGTATAATACCCGTATAACAACAAACATTCTTTCCAAAACTAAACTTGTGATGAATTTGGCAACAACCAACAGAAACACAATTCACGTTTAACCATCGCTCCAGATGCTTTCGTGCTAAATTATTACCCAAAGTCTAACGATAAACCCTTCAATTCGTTCATATATACTTTTCGTCATCACCATCAACACCCTTCATCCACCACTGCGAAACCCATTCAAACCATCCTATTACGTCCACCCATTCAACAACCTTTCTTATCGACACGTGTTTCAATGTCATCCTCCTCTTTTCGAGCTTATATCATCAAACAGGAATCGAGACTTTTGCAAAGGCACAACCTACTGCTACATTTATTGCCACTCAACCCCAACGTATTAATCGACTCCCTATTTCCACTGCCTCCGATGCTAATCTAATCAACACTGCACGAGACACATTCGATACACACTTCACCATATCGCACACACACTACTTCTTCCACCCACTCAATTTCCATTTACACATACAACCACCGGCGTTACTATAATCGTGTTTCCAGTCAATTTTCCAACCGTCTACTTTTAAGACCCTATCAACGAGCGGGTGTCGAGTTTAAGCGAAAATTGACTCGTTTTCATTGGAAGAAAGAAAGCCATCATCATCACGGTTGCCAATGTCTCATTGATCGACAAGATGATGTCATGAGACTGGTTCGTGACAGAATGTTGTTCTTGCGAGACGAGAAAATAAAATCATCGTACGAAAGCGGCACAAATTTTATTCAATTTACACGTCCTTCCTGTTTCCTGTATAAACGAATCGATACGTAATTCATTCGCTCACAACATCGTCTTATTATTACATTAACTCCTCGCAATTTCATCATCGTGTCAAAATAAAATAATAAATCAACTTTTACAAAGCATACTGAAGTCTCGTCGTTACTAATAACTGACACTGGCAATTAGAATTCATTCAGGGTAATTTCCATATATGTGATTTTGATTTATGCGAAGTCTGCAAACAAGTTAACCCTCGCATAAATCGAGGACCTCATGTATAATTTTGCGATGTGAATGTATGACAAGTTGCAGAAATGAATCGAGTTCAAGATGAATGATACACGTCAAATAATCATATACCTCCATGACAGAATGTCAATGAAACATGACTGTTATTTACGACATTTATTAGTACATGTATGTAAAGTATATCACATAACAGATTTTGTCGCTGAACTTCAGTTCATCTGATACGGTCTCAGTTCATTCATGTCAACTGCCATATACTGAAACATAATCCACAGATAATGTCATAAACTCGGGCAATTGTAAATTTTTTATACTATCACGATGTTTATTAACTAGTTTATATTTAAATAAATATTACCAATCATTATATTCAATTATAAAATAATACATGTTTAGTTTATATCTCATATACTGTAAATTTCGCTCAAACCTACTTTTTATACTAAACGTATAAAATATCTAAATAATTTCAGCATATACAGTACGGTAAACTTAGTCATTTTTTCAATGTTTGGCGACGTTTTTCTTCATTTCTAAGCCATGTAATAATTTTATTAAAACAAACGAAATCAATCAGATAAACTATTTTACCTCCAAAGTCGAAACATATTTTGCGTAAAATTAAAAAACAAACAAATAACTAAAAACTGTTTTCATATTAGTATTTTTTATGAACGTACTGTTCAGTATTACTGGTCTGTATTAGCTTTTATTCCAAAGAGAACCACGAAAAAACAAAAACAAATACGTATAAATGGATACCTTTCATCAAGCCAATTGGAAGTGACGTCATGACTCATTAAGCTTAAACTTAAAAGATTTGAAGATCGTACATTGTCTGAAATAAACGGAGTAACTCTTAAGAAGATCATTTAGAAACCTGGCAATCTCTAAATCTAACATAGAAATAAGCTTATTGACAGTCAACATTTTTTTAATATATTGGCGAAGAAATAATTGTTCAAGACAAATAAATCAACTTATACGTGCTTTTATATTAAATTTTATAGTAAACAAAAAAAATCACTAAATAACTATACAAATATGATCTCTACTTCATATCATGATATTACACAAAAAAATAATACTACCCGCAAAACACATTGCTGATTCTAACCATAATAAATATGCTCTTACCATTATGAAAATTGTTCCAAAAATTAAACATCAATTCGTGTAAGCACTTCTATGTATACTACAAACTAAGCGAAATGTATGATGTTCTCTACAAGAAATTCATATTGGAATTGTGCAAATCATTTTTATTAAGGAAAAAATGAAACTGCTAAACTCCTTTATACGCATACGTCGAATTATGAAATATATCACACCACCCTCTTAATCTACCATAAAAATAACAGTCTCAAGAAACGACATCGCCTACCTTTCTACTTTTAGGGAGCCACCTTTTTAAGTGGGGGAAAATGAGCTCGCTTTTTGCTGCGCGAGTCTAACAAGATGGGAAGCCATTTTGGGGCGGGGGCGTTGGTTTTTCTTCTATCTCTCACAACGCAATCTCTCTCTTTCTTTCTCATTCTATTTTTCCTTCTCCCCCCCCCCTCCGCGACCTTCTCTTTTACTCTCTCATCCATTCTACTCCTATGTCCTAGCTTCTTCTACAGCGCTATCTCTACGCATGCGCACCACTTTCTCGCTTTTCGAAGCAAATGGCGCTGAGGAAAGCATCTAAAGAAGCGAGAAGGAATACCAACACTATTTTAATAAAAACATAAACAACAAAAAATATAATTTAAATACGAGTTATCGTTTTATGCGAGTTCCCCGTTATGCTATTTTGTGATGACATTAAACTCCCCCAGATGCTAGTTATAGGCGAAAGCAAATTTATAATGATTTTGTGCGGTGGTTGGTCACAAATGAACTGAACGCTGAAGTTTTGCCACTTTGCGAGAATTTTAATATTTAAGATTTAAGCAGAAGATAACCTTCGCATAGAACGAAATCTTCCTGTATAACACGTTATGTGATATTTAAGTTGTTTTTAGATTTGAAAAATTGAATTGTATGCACAATACATATTTTTTTACCATTTATTTTTCATATAACATAAAAAATTAAATACTAAACATGTCTCGGAGCGCTAGGCTCCATTCTCAGCAGTTGCTTGTTGCAAAATGAATAATACAAAATATTCGTCGGTGTTATCACAATTGATAAAAAACTGAAGCGAACAATACTGGTGTGTAGTGTGCATACAATTCAATTTTTTAAATCATTTTATCAAATTTTGCCAAGAAATATTTCAACGAAAATATTTTCAATAAAAAAAATAAATAAACTTTCTACAATGTTTCCCAAGAAATATGAACTACCAGAAAAAAATATCGTTTTTTTTTGTTTGTTTTTTTACATTTGGAAGACTATTTTTAGAAGACTGGATAATTTACATTTTGTTAAGCAGAACAAAACAACACCTTACGCAGGTTCAACTGTATATTCGATTTCTAGGTAGTGAGAAAGATAAAGACGAGAATCTTAAGCAAAATCAGATATCGCGAGAAGTAGTTGCTGCCAACCAAACACACGACAGACAACATATTTCGTCGTCGCCCTTTTTTCACGCACACCCTACTTGTCACTAACAGGCATATATATTTTTTTCTTACCTTTTTTTTTTAATTTGCAAAACCGGATTAGCCACACCATTACAAATTATAAAAATGAAATACCCAACCCACCGAGCCATGATTCACTCGAAAAGAGGGCTTAATTAAGTCGTCGTCGTCGACGAAGTCCTTCGTGTCCAACTTGTTCCCTTTTAAATTTTCTCCCCCTTCTTCCTCCTCCTCGTTTCACGTATAGTTACGAATACAAACGATGAAGCGAATGGACATAATAAAATAAACAACAACAAAACATAGTACCGTATATTTTTTTTTCACTTACAGAAAGAAAAATAAATTAAAGGTCGGTTACACCAACCCTAGTTAGTAAATCG
>JAQIWH010005303.1:0-14925 GCA_034695005.1 Cryptops parisi | reverse complement strand
CCAATCGACTTGAAATTTTGCATATTTACGTATTTGTGGATATAATTTATGGATATATCAAATTAAAGTTGATAACCTCCTGGGAATTTGCAAAAACAACATTTGAAGTTGGAAAATTTTCTCATTGAGTGTTTATGCTGGTATTTCCTCATTGAGTGGATATGATAAAAGCCTTTTTTTAAAAATATTTTTTTAAGTCCATTCTTATTTAGAGTAATGACCAAATTAAGAAAATTAATATGGTACTAAAAACCATATGACGGTTTATAGGATGGTTCTCTAATTTTTTGCCAGTATAGTAGTGAGCCATTATAGCCTACAGTAGGCTATTCTGAAAAGAAATGAATTTGAAACGTACATTTTTGCCAGACAAGGTGTGATTTTGCTATAAATCTCAACAAACAGTGTTATAGTGTAACTAACATAATTAGACAGGTAATTTTTAGTTTGAATCAACCTTTTATACTAGAGTAATGTACATCATCTACAATGAGCAATTTACAAGTTCAAATTATACCGTACTTGATATTTCAAGATATTTGTGTTGTGTCAAGATATTTGTGTTGTCAAATTATTCAAATTGAATGCAATAAACTTATTATTATTATTATTATTTGTAACTAATGCGTAACTGCAGCTAGTTCCACAGATTTTTCTACTGGTAGCATTTTCTCAACAGTTTTTTTTTTTTTAGGTGGCAATTTCTCGACAGTTTTTTCATTTTTAGGTGGTGTGGTGTAATTTGTTCGATGGTTTTTGCTTTCTTCGGCACTTTCTCAGCCGAAATTTTAGTTGCCGGAGTTGGAAGCGGAAATTTTGTTTTAATCGTTGTTTTAATCGTTTTCCTTTTAATATACTTAGTGTTTGGAATGCTTTACTTTTTTATATTAGAAAATTAACTATTACCTGTACGCAGAGAAAGTGCTCAGTCTCATGTCACCATTTTAAAAAGATTTTAAAAAAACATATTTTATTTAGTAATAAGTATTGAATTGTTTTTTGTTTTTCCATTTGTTGTTACCTTTCATTTCGCGTCCTGTTTTCTTCTTCATGTAGTTCACAATTTTGATGTGTTTTTTGTTTTTTCATGCTTTTTGTTTGTCTTTTGTTTTTGTCTATGTCGCTAAGGGACGCAAATAAAAAAAAAATAAAAAAATAAAAAATAAAATGGAGCTGGTGCTTTAAGTTTCTGTTCAACAGACTTTCCTGGCGGTGTTTCTTTCTTTGGAGAAGGTTCTGGAGAAACTGAAACCTTTTCCACTGTCTCTTTCTTTGGCATTACCGGAGGTGAAACGACTGGAGGCGTCACGATTTTTTCTTTGGTTTTTTCCTTATGTGAAGGTACTAACTTTTCTTTTGTTTTTGACTTGTTTGGTGAAACTGGAGATAAAACAACGTTTTCTTTTGTCTTTGACTTCTTTGGTGAAGCTGGAGTTGAAACGACGTTTTCTTTTGTCTTTGACTGTTTTGGTGAAACTGGAGTTGAAACAACGGTTTCTTGTCTTTGACTTCTTTGGTGTAATTGGAGGTGTGACTATTTTATTTTTGGTTTTCTCTTTCTTGGCAGCTACTACAGGTGATGTGGACTTTTCAACAGATTTTTTTAGATCTTACTGCTTTTGCAGCAGTGGCTTCTTTCATAGCAATTTTTGCTTTGCTTTCTTCCTTTCTGGCAATTGTTTGAGCCATCATCATCATCATCATCATCATCATCATCATCTGTTGTTGAGCCCTTGCTTCTTCTGTAATTACCCGTTGATCCTGTGTTTGTTTGGTCACTAATGTCTGCTTTTCTTTCGTTCTCTCTTGATCATAGGTTTTTGTAACAGAGGTGGTGGTGCGTCGGTTTGCTCAAATATAGATCGCAACTTAGCTGTTCTTGCTTGAGAATATGCTGAAAGGTTCTTATTATTTTCAACTTTTATCTTGCTCATCCCTTTCTTGGGTGTCGCTGTATAGCCAGCCGCCATTGATTTTTCCTGCACAGTGTGCTGTTTGTAAGTTGGCGAGTGACCAGTCACCAGTGTTTTTTCTTGTCCATTTTCGCTACGATAATGTTGCTTATAAGCTGGGTACTGACCAGTGACGTAAGTTGTTTCAGTTTTATAAGTTGGTGATTTGCTCGTATGGGTTGTTTGTGCTTGGTATGTTTTAGTTTCATGATCTTTCAACATAAGTAGGTTTTTTCTTGCGCTCGTGTGATTGAATCGAGTGTATCTGAATTTTGAAGGGTTTATCTTCCACTCCTCTTTTTAACCGTGTGCAACGATTGGGTTCGAGTAATTCCACTAGATATGAAGGTTTTCTTAGCTTAGTCACATTCTTGTCGGCTATTTTACGTTTCATGTTGGTCACTTTTTTCAAACTTAGATCGGATTTGTAATCGAAAAGATCAATAGAAAAGTCGGGTAATGAGATATTTTCACATCGACGTTTTTTCAGCTTCAGATTCATCGCTCAACAACGGCCATTTACCTTCCTGCCAATGTAGTAATGAGTTCAAGTTCGAACGAGTACTTCGAGTTAGTGTTGAGTCTTGCACATCGCTCAGGTGGCAACTGTTACAAACGTAAGAGCAACCACTGCCATCTTCATGGACACCATACCGAGCTGTTTCAATTTCTTTTGCAGAAGTTGAACTGGATGAACTGGATGAAGTAGTTGTCAAACTTAAGCCTGAACTTTCTGGTCTACTGTATTGTTGTTGTTTGCTGTGTTGCAAATTTTTTGGCAAGTATCCAATGTTAGTGGCACTGGATTTTTTTTGTTCAGAATTGCTCGCTTGTACCTGGTTCATCAATGAAGTAAACATTCTAAAATTACAATTCTGTCCATCCGTCCATCCATCCACAATACTTATAGAATCATCAGTAGCATCCTTATGTACTTGTAATTTTCTTATCTCCAATGATTGATCATCATCATCAATAGCTATGTTTAACTGTGGTACATGTACACTTGGTTCAAAAGTGCCATCAAAAAATCTTTTCATTTTTTCTTGCAATGGTTCTTTCATCTCAAAGTCGAAACTGTCCATCGATTTCATTGGTTTAGTATTTCTACCAAGATTGCTGCGATTGAAACTTTCAGATAATGTTCTTTTTGCCTTAAAATAAAACGGAGTTTCCCGTAAGTCAAGTATCATTAAACACCAAACTACTGTATTTATCAATATGAATGAGTATGAAATACCTTAGAACTTATATATGGAATCATATGTAATTTTTGAATTGATGTATCAATTAACAATTACTGTATAATGCTTGACACATTTTATTTATGTACAAGAAATGCGTCCACAACGCGGCTGCTCAACCTGTCAATCGCAATCTACCAGTCATTCGCTAATATGTGATTCTTAATGTATTCATATAATGCCAGACTTACGAGACATTAATACAACAAAAATAAAACGTATGATATTATTTTGAGTTATTATAAAGTTGAAAGTCATTCATGCTAATGTTGAAGTTATCAAAGTATATGAAGATCTTAATGGACTTTTTTTGCAGTTAAAACTTACTTTAGGCATCATGAGATCACGGGACTCAATGGGATTAGTGACTGTTTTATTTTTCTTGTTCATATGACCATGAAAATGCGTTGAAACATTGTTAAAAAACAAAACATTGCAAGTCACTATCAGTCATTTTCAGTAAAGAAATGTCCAAAAACTAAAAGCTCCGTTGTAACCCCTATTTTCAAGTCGTGGCCAACAAGTCTGATTTACATTCAAATTGTTTAGTTTCTATAACAATATTCACAACAAAAAAATTTAATTCAAGTTTGAATTGCCTTATGCGTAACAATGCATATTCAGGTGCTTACACTTTTCGGTATGTGTCTGATGATATTTAAAAACCGAACAATTAAAACAGTTAGCTATTCTAGTGTTACATGTGAAACACAGAAAAAAGTTGGCTTCAATTATTTCTTAGAGTAAGGACCAAATTAAGAAAATTAATATGGTACTAAAAACTATATGCGGTTTATAGGATAATTCTCTAATTTTTTTGCCAGTATAGTAGTGAGCCATCATAGCCTACAATAAGCTATTCTGAAAAGAAATAAATTTTAAACGTACATTTTTGCCAGATAAAGTATGATTTTTTTATGAATATCAACAAATGGGGCATCTCTACAAATGGGGCACTGGCCATTGGAGTGCAATGGGACATGTTCCAGTCTTCCTTACTAACATTTTTTTGTACTTTACAGAAACATGCAACGTAAATGGATCAGAAAACATCCTGAAAAAAAAATTATCAAATTATTTCCTCCATTTGTCCTAAAGATTTCAAGCACAAAAACTGAACAGTTTTTTAACTGTAGTTTAAAGCAAACCGTGTACATTTGCTCCTTTGGTATACGGTTTGTTTCAAACTACAATTAATTACTAACTGTTCAGTTTATGTGCTTAAAATATTTAGGTTAGCTGGAGAGAAGACAACACATTAATGTAAACTATCCTCGAGGCCACATGGAATCCATAACTATATTGATCCGGTTATTTCATAGCTACTCTCTCAATTTTAATTAAAAGCTTTAGAGAAATCAAAAGATGATCTTGTCGAAACTTGTAAATATAACTGTGAAATTGTTTTATTTTGTGATTTCATTTTCTTGTAGGATTGTTTAATACATACATTTTTCATCAATATTTAGTTTAATTGGATTCGTTTTACTTTTATGCCCTTATTTATTTAAATGTTTCAAATTTCGCAAAGCATTCTTCAATGGCAATTTTCATCATAAAAGTGGCCTTTTACATTTATTTTGACCATTGTTCCATTCCTCCCTGCTCATGTCCCAGCCCTCCCTACTACTTGGGAGGAGTTGATTTCGCATTAACCCTCACATATGATAGAGTAAACATGTTATTTTTAGGGTTTCACGTGCATTTGCGATTGGCAAGAATGCTTTGTCTTGCTTTAAGGCAGGATCCCACATAAACAAACCCAACAAACCCACAATACTTGCTGGGGTTTTGTTCCAAACTATTGTACAACAACAAAGTTTTCTAGTTGAATGAAGTGAACTGAATAGCTGGCTCGTTGTTTGTGTTTCACAAGATCTACCCATATTGTTGTTTATTACATATTTCAAACATTGTTACTATTAAAAGTCGATTCTGCTAAGGGCGCTGCCAGCTGGGCACTTGGCTTAAAAATTCAGGGCAGAGAGTCAGATTAGATAAGGAAACAAAAACATAATAAATTATTACTGATAATTTCATTATGCTTTGCTTATCTAATCTAACACTCTCTCCCAAAACCACAATCCAAGTATCCAGCAAGCAGCACCCCAAGCAGGATGGGCATCAAACAGAAAAGTACCATTTCAGTTACCTACTTTTTTTGACAAAAGTAGTTCTTATAGTTACATACGGAATAGTCCTTTGGGCTGATGCCTGTGCTTTTCGGATCAGACGACTCTCTGTGGTATTGTCACAGACGGGTGCCACGAAGTGGAGGGTGGCGCTAGTGTCGGTGAGGCTTCCTCATATGCTGCACACTACACTTATGTTTGTGTTTTGTACATTTTCGTTAGTTTCAGCCTAAATTTTTAACTTGTAGTTCTGGGAGTATTAGATAGGTGTTTATCATATCGATGACCTGATATTAACCTCAAAAAATAGCCAAAATTGGGTTACAAGTTATTAGTACTCTAGAGTTTAGAGGACATTTTCCATCTTGTATTAAAAGCTTGTAAGTCAATTCCCATGCGAAACCACATAATGAGCTAAAATAAAACCTCGTATCTCATTGCTTCTATTTCTTGTATATTAAAAACTCGAAAATATTATAAAATATATTGGCTTCTCCTGAAAAGTGCACTTTTTTTTAGTTACGAGGTTTTTAGATCAGGCTATCGATATGTAGACTTATGCTATGGTCGACAAGGATTTGAAAATTGATGATTTGTGTAGTGACAGGTAGTTAACAAAATAAGGCCATCTTTTCTATGAGAGAAAATTCAGTTTTCAAAGGAAGAGTGCCTTCAATCTGCTTGTATTTCTGCAGCCAGAGTACTTATAAAAAGAGCGATATTTAAATTGATATTTTTTGAAATTTAAAAAAAAAAGAGTGATTTGAGAAATGTTTTTATTATTGTAATAAGATACATGTAAACTTCACTTATTATTTCACTGTAAGAATCAAAATTTTCCTTATTTTAATTTTGCAATGGATTTCTGCGTGGTAAGAAAAGAAATCGTTACAGCCATTCAATTAAGACAATTGATTTATGAAAGTGTAAAACAAGAATTCAATAAGTGAAATATTATTAATAAAATTGTGGCGAAAAAGTGTCATACAAATAATAATTTTACAAATAAATTGTTTTATAGTAAAAAAAAAAGAAGCAAATTTCAATTAAATTTAAACAATATAAAAAGCAAATAAAAATCTATCACTTCAATTAAAAGCGTTGCTTTTCGGATTGACTTCTCTGCAATGCATCTGTGCATCTTGTGCTGTGTGCATCGGGGGGAGTTTTGAGGTTATTTTTATTGCGCTGTTTTGTACACTCAATCAACCATTATTTTTAACAAGAAATAAACCCCGTGGTTCATTAATTAACTGCATGGTAACCACGGGGAGTCTAGATGTAAATACTGTGTTTATTCTTTTTTGTGTACAATATCCACTTCATCTTATTAGTTACTGCTTATGTTGGTATCGTATCACATCTGTCAGGAGCTATACAGGGTGCTTCATTTCAAGTGTATCAGGGAAATATCTCACTTATTATACGTCCATTATAAGCATATGGAATATAATCATAACATCCGGGGACAATACAACGGTGCTATTTTTATTGACCTTAAAATTAATTTTTACGAAAATCTCATTGGTACATCGAAAACCATGAGTTACCACGAAAATCATCAAAATATAAAATTGTTACGCTTCATCCCATGTTTCTTTTTCAATCACTTCTATAACCAGCTATCAAATACATAAGGCTTAAAACTAAGTCACATCATGTGAGGCATTCTATACATCGATAAATAAAGCCTTTCATCGAACAAGTTATTTTCATAAACATTTTTAAAACAATGTGTTTTTTTGTTTACTTAGTATATACAAGTTAAATTGATTTCACTGAATTTCGGTTAGTTTTTATGAGTTTAAAAACATTCCAATTTAAGACATTCGACTTGTGCTTATACAGGGTAGACCGAAAAAACTGTTAACCATTTTCAAAAAGCGATTTCTTATGAACCGCTTAAGCTACACAAAAACTAAAACTATTAAATGATAGCTCAAATCAAAATCTTTCCAATGATATATAATTCCATGCTATGGATTCCATAGTTTGCCTGCAATAGCCGCACAAAACAAAGATACCCTCAAAAAAGTGGTAAAATGACTTTACAAGTACGAAGGGAGTTCAGTGCATAACTGTTCAATGAAAAAATAAATGATAAATGCTAAAAGGAGAATGGGGGAGTCAAATTTGTGATACAAATAAAATCCTACTTTGCTGATGCAGATTTACAAACAGATTCCGGAAAAACTTACTGTTGCAATAACTCATCAAAAAAGCTCAAAGACTGAAACAAAAAGACTGCACAAGTACATCATTTTACCACAATTTAAGATACCATTTTTTTGCGCAGCTGTAACACTAAGCTGTGTAAATCGTAGCATAGACTTATATACCTACTATTAGAAAGATAAGATTCCAAGATTGAATCACGTGTGAAGTTCTATATTCACAGAAGTTCTATATTCTTATAGTTCTATAAGTTCTATATTGAAGTTCTATGTCAAAAATAAAAAAAAACTTTTATTACTTTTGATAAACAGCTCTACTAATATATTTTATTACTGTAAATGTTTAATTTTATGTACACTTTAGACGTTAGTCTGCAAAAAATAAAATAAAAATTAAAAATAAAATATTTTACCAACAGCGAGCGCTAACAGCGTCCAATGTCAAGGTGTCAGTTTAGGCATTACAAATATAAGAAAAAATGATTTAGGCCAGCCAATCAAAACTTTTTTATTTCCCGAAATCCCTCCAAAAACAGTCGATAACATGAATTCGGCTTATGTAAGTTACACAAGTTACCGACTGTTTTTGGATGGTATTGCGCTTAATGAGCACTTAAAAGTTGCTTGCAGTTTTTTGTAATCTCGTTAACTAATTCTACACTAAGTCAGATCGAAAATGCGGTTCGGAGCGCCAGCGACACTTTACCAGGTAAAACCTCTCTTTACATGCCGTAAAGATCGTAATTAACGCGACCTGGATGTCTCCAAATTTGACAGATAAAATTATCACGGAGGATTAATGTGTATACCAAGTTTCAAGTGTCAACGATACTTGGAACATAGGTAAAAACGACCTTAAACATTCTAAATCTAAACTTTCCCAAACACGTTTTACGATCAGTCAAGTTAAATAAAAGGTTGTAAAAAAAAACTGCACAAGCACTTCATTTTACAACTATTTTTTAGGGTTTATTTTTTTGCGCAATTATTGAGACCAAACTGATGTAAGTCATAGTATAGATTTATATATCAATGGAAAGATATTGAGTTAAGCTTCATGTAATAATTTTATATTTCGTCCAGCTTAAGCAGTTCACGAAAAATCGCTCCTTGAAAATTAGTAACAATTTTTTTTGGTCCACCCTCTATATCAAAATATCGATTAAGTTAAATAATATAATAAACTAGTGAATAGCCCGTCAAAAATGACGGCAAAGTTATTTATTCTTTTAGCTCATATTGATGCGCAATATTCGTTAGTTATGATTTGCAATATTCGTTACAGTTAGAGTTTCCCTCTAACTTAAAACTTTTTCATGGTCCCTATAACCAGCAATACATGTATACGAATTTTTCTGTCGGTGCCTTGTGTGTTAGAGAAGTTCTACTGTAAGTCAATCCGGTCCAAGATGATAGCTGTGCAGGTTGTCTCACTCAACAAAGTTCTGTCGTTACCATGTAATCCAACTTTCAACATTAAGATAAAACGACATAAAATGTACCATAGATGCAGTAATTAAAAAGCTCTCATTAACTAGGATGACAAATTGGCATTGAATAACCAACTAACTACATTCAATACCTGTATTTGCTGGATCACTGATGGTCGTGATCATGATGAGAAAAGTGGCAGCCAAATTGTCTCCACGAGTCCAAAGGTTGACGTTAGTGACGCATCGAATAACACCGTGCCTTGTTGGACGATAACGTGAATGATGACGACAAAGACATACTGAAATCATTGTCTATGTCTGTTGATATGTTGAGAGAAAAAAACAGCATTTCAAATCACTACTTTAATTCAACAGCAACAACAATCGGTGCCAGGAGATCTAGAAGGGTCTTTGGAAGAAACCAATTCACCAGAGAAAGGACGTTGAATTCCAAAAATGACATTTAATAATGAACTAGCAAAAGACCCGACTTTAATTGGATTCGCACATATTTTCAATTCAAATTTATGTAAATATTAAATAACGCCAACGCAATCAGTATGTTCAAAATGAAACGACACGCTTTCCCCTCCAGCGCAATACGCTATAGCAAGCGCAATCTGTATGTTAAACAATTATTTTAATTTATTTTTGAAATTATTGAAAAAAAAATATTGTGATTATTAGGCCAATCTACGTGTATTTTTACACAGTTGTGTAAAATTTCCATATTCCTGCCTTATGTAGTTTTCGCGTAAAAGAGAGGACAAAAATAAGCGACATGCCGATTTTGGTACCACTGGAATTGAATCTATCTAATTGATCTACGTATCTACTGTGATCAGCCATGCATTTGTGAATTTGCATAGTTACCTGTTCAACGTTATAACTGCAAAAATCAAATACAGACAGACAAACTTCACTCAGCGACGTCGAATCGATCTTCGATTGATGACAGTTTAAAAACAGCCCTTACCTAGAAATCAATTTTAATAATAATAGTCTAGGAGTAATCCTGACGCGAGGAACGTTGACGCGGCAAACGCTGACGCGAGTAACGCTCCGTGTTGCTATTTTGATTTATGAGATGCATAACGTAAGGCAAATTTAAATTACAACAATGAACAAACTGCAAAAACATAAGCTGTAAGTAATGTAGACACCAAGTGGTTACCATACCAAGTGGTTTCCACACCAAGTTAATTTCTAGTTACTGAATATTTTCGAAAGATGCGAATCCCCCACCTTTTCACCACCGTTGACATTCAACGCTTAAATACACTAAGCCCTTTCCAAGCAGTCAATTTTATTATAGTAAGTTCATTACAAAACTATTTTTGCAGTTATGCAGTTAATATAATATTCATTTAAGTATAGGTACAAGTTTTAATCAATACCGGTGCATCAGAATAATGTGCTTTTTAAATAATATTAAATATGAATCCAGTATTTCTCTAACTTATTAGTTATCCGCAGGATTTTAAGTGAACCTAGGTACAAATTTGTGTTTTTGGTTGGTGTGTTTTTATTAATTCTGGAAATTTAGTAAACAAAAAATTGTATATTATACTATTGGAATATCTGGCCAGTTTTAGTTCATATCTCACTTCACTAGATGGCGTTATTGTATCCATAGATAATACATTCACCCACATAGGTGGCAGTAGTGTTATCGGGTAAATACAAAGTGAAGATTTCCCTATTATAACATTCATTTGAATTAATTCAATTATCTGTAAATGTTCAGAATTTTGCTACAACTGAGCATGTGAAAAAAGTAAGTTTTCAATGCAGTTTTATATTAAATCCACCATAACGCTTTATTTCGTATAAATTTCCTAACCTCCGTTTGATTAAACGTGGTACTTGACAAGGATGTGGAATCCCCAAGAATAACAGAGATGTCATCGTATTCGATACAAACAAAATTGCACAATAAAGAAAAATCTATGGGACTAATGTTAGCTGAATATCGCCAGGAATTACTAAATGTTTTGAAACATCATTGTCCGTAGCAGATAAACAACCGTATAAACCCAGGTTTTTTAAGTTGCTAAATTCAAGCAGCTTTTTGAAACCTTCAATCGAAAGATGACAGTGTCTCAAATCTATCTCAACCAAAGATTTGTTGAGCTCGGTGTTAATGAGAATGTCGATCAATTGGTCTCCTTGCGTGACGTATTCACACTTGAGGATCTTCATTCGCGATGTGCAGCGGTCTAAGAAACATTTCAAAGTGGATGGTGAAAACGGATGTTGACTATTTCCATTGAGCTCGAGCTTTTGCAGGCGAAAAAAGTCAAAACGCCAAAGAGAAGCGACGTCTTTGTTTTCACCTACAGTGGTAAGACACAAGCGTTCAAGTTGGGGTGCTAATTTTTCTAGCATCGGTGCCAGAGTATCGATGAAAGCGACATTGTCCCTGTTCCGATTCCAAAAAATAAAATTGAGATCTCTAACTTTTTTGAAACTCTGGAAAGGTTCAAAGTCCTCCTTTGCGGAAGGCTGGTAAAACCACCTACCAAAGTCAAAATCAATGGAACGAACGTTGGGAAATAGGGCGGAGCAGAGTTTGATTGCATCGACATCTTTAGCTCCGACATAACTGGAACGGAGTTTCGTCACTTTGTATTGGGGAATGGCGGAAGCATTGCTATTATGATACACGTCGTGTCCACGCACTTGAAACAAATGTTTCAACAGACGAAGATCCGTTTCGAGTTCCGTGAGACTGGGAAATTTCTGCAAGCGAATCTTAATGTCGTTGCAACACACGCGTTGGTGTCCAAGACTATTAGAGACGGTTTGGAGGTTTAAATGTTGCAGATTTGGACAAAGCGTTGCTAACGCCATCAAGGTCTCGTTGTCAATTCTACAATGAGGCAACACTAACTTCATCAAGTTTGGAACGGCTTGACAGAAGGCACCGAAAACCGATCCCTGGATTTCGGATAACGTTGGAAACCGCACGTCCGTCAAATGCTGTCGCAAGACAACGCGCAAGTTTGGTTATCTCACAAAAGATATCGAACGGAAAAGAAATTCTAAACTATAATCACCTTCATGTTATCTTTTGAGCATCGCATGATGAAATCCAGATCAAAACTGTTTTTATCCACTCGGATTAGATCGAGGTTCACGATGGAAGGATAAATCATCAGAACAACGTGACGATTGGATAAATCTTTCTCCTTCAAGAGAAGTTTGTTGACGTCATCCAGCAGTGTGACAGCTATAAAAAATAACATGTTGTCATTAAACCGAAAACAGTGTTGATTACCTTATAATTTAAAAATTGCACGTATACGCTTAGTTTGTTTATGAAGACTTATAAATAAGTATCATACGAGGGCTAGTCAATAAGAACTGGGATTAATTTTTATGTAAACCTGTTTATTTCTCGAAACTAGGTGATCTTTTTTTTTGAAGTAGCCCCTGCCAATTTTAAGGCATATAGTCAAATGGGTGTCCCAATTTGAATCATACGGTACAATCTATTCTTTGTGAAATAAGCATGCTGTACATAGGTGAATCCGATTTTGATCAAAAATAATGTGACCACATGTCGCCATCCACTAAGACCTCCCAAATCACCTTTATTTTTCTGGGGCGTCACTCGAGTAACCTTCGTTCGAAGCGGCATTATTGCAGAATAAAGCAATGATTACTAATGTTATGGTAGAAATATATAATGTATGTTACAGCAAAAACCCGAATTAGGGAAAAATCCGAACTCACTAGTTAAAACTTGATTGACCTTAACCACGAAGGTTAGCAAAATAAACAATAAACAAAGCCTACTTTTGACTGATCGGGTAGTAATTAAACAATAGCTTCTAATCCCCTGACGTTTCATGTTTCTACCATTGATGTTTGGTTGGTGGTGTTTCTTTTGTATCTTGTTTTCTCTGTTTTGTTTTTTGTCAATTTCTTATATACTGTGCACAAGCGTTTTGCTTACTTAAGTTAGCGATGATAGGATAGAAAATTGTAAAATTTACAAAGGTTAGGTTAGTTTGTCATTTAAAAACAGTAACCACATTTGTAACACTAGCGCCACAAACGTGTTTACCGTGCAAACAGACTAGAAGAGTTCAGTAGGGAAACTAAATAATGTTTTGGCCATAGTATATCACTCAACAATGTTTTGAGCCACTCAATAATGGACGTAAGTACCAGCTTTTTTATACTCTTTATATTAGCTTCACTTGTGAGTGAGTTGTGACTTTCTACAAAAACAACACGACTCGATGGACAATATATTGTCCATCGAGTCGTGTTGTGAATCCACGCGTGAGTCGTGAATCCACGTGAGGCGTGAATCCACGTGCGAGTCGTGTCAATCCATATGAAATGTCTATGGATTCGTCTTGGTCTATCGAGTGATACTGGCTATATGGCGTCAATAAAAAACCAATATGGCGGATGTTACATGCCATGATATAGCCATTTTTCTTTAGACCCTCTTACAGGTTGAGTGGATGGATTTCGATGAATGAGATGTCCATGGATCCGTCTTAGTCTGACTGCCTATATGCTGTCAATAAAAAACCAATATGGCGGACCTTATATGTCAACATGTATATGAAGAGTATGCTTAAAAAGCATGTCAATATACAGTACTTGACAATAGTTTTCGCGGGTTATACTTACGCAGAGCATGCAGATAGCTAGCAATTTCTTTCAGGCATTTGACATCGTGACGCTCGTCATAACTAACTTTACATACCTGGTCAACCAGGTACGATAACAAAAGTTTTTTTAAAGACATTACTATAAGTGTTGCTACTTTTCGGCCACGAAGTTGAAGCAACGGATGCAAAATGATGCTGCTGTGGGGGTATTACACGGTCACTCTTCCATCCTCGTCAAGATCACGTCTCCACCATGGTTTGACCTTGACCTTATCGATTTTTTGACGTCATATTTGACCTTGGTAAATGAAGGGAATTCCTTCACATTGAACTGAAAAAGTTCTTTTTACGAACACATCACATTGACGTCATACAAAAACAGTGATTTCCCGTTGAGTATCATATGACGCTGATCCATCAATGACGAAGCCGCGGAGACAAAGCTTGCGAGCGAAGCCGCCATTTGGGCGGCTTTTTATTATTATTATTATTCACAAGCTCATATCTCATAGGGACAAATACACGAGTAAAAATGTAATAAAAACAAACAAACAAACGATGTTAAGTACCCAATAAAACTAAACTTCTAAAAACAATGAGTGAACGGTTAGTAAACTATGATAATAAAACATATAATTTTTCAATGTTGATTTTTTTTAAAGCAAAAATAAGAGCAAACTGCAAAAAGAAAAACAAACGCAATACTTCCGAATGAAATTACACACAAAATTATTCCCCGATGAAAAGAACATGTTAAGCTCCAACAAGGAAATGCATTTTTCCTGGATGGTATGCAAGTTTAGTGTCTTTATTATAAGTACCGTATGTTATGATAAATACTAAATTATAAAAGTGATACCAAAACAAGTACATTAAAATTGCTTTTTAAGCATAATCTTTATAGTATGGCATATAACGTCCACCATATTGGTTTATAATTAACAGCATATAGGCAGTGACATTCGAGACTAAGACGAATCCATGAACACCTCATTCATCAAACTCTATCGACTCTTTTTGTTTTTACAACCTTTTATTTAACTAGACCTGTGCGTTGTATCTTTGTTTGCATTAGGGCTTCTCAAACGGGATCCCGGGGGTCAAAACGACTTCCCGTAATCCCGGGATTCCAATCAAATTTCCCGGGATCCCGCTATTTTTTTATAACCATTTTTTTTTATAATTTTAATCATTATTTAGTTTCTCACACAAAATAAAAATAATAATAAAAGAGTTTGTCTAAATTAGAATGACAAAAATCCTTATTGTACAATAATTGAAACAACTTTTGACAATAAGCTGCTAGCTTATCTTGCGTAAAAGCAAACATTATTTTTTGAAATAAATGTTAAGTAA
>JAQIWH010005302.1:0-14927 GCA_034695005.1 Cryptops parisi | reverse complement strand
AAGGGTCCATTGAAGTTACTAAGTGCAAAATTGCTGCATAAGAGTAGGCATAATTTTAGACCCGTAGACCCGTTTTAAGTCTTTGATCGAGAATGCACTCTTGCGAAGTGCGAAATTTGATCTTCCAAGCTAATGTAGTTTTGAGAAAAAGGGATCACAAGATTCAGCCAAATGCCGATTTTGGTACAACTGGGGTAGAGACAGACTCGCGTTGATCGTCTCATTCATGATTTTAATGATTTAAAATGGCTGGTATCTATTTTATTTGATAACAAAAAGCATCAGCAATGAGTATGAGACAGCACAAAATATACAACAAATCTCGAAAATCTAACATCTTATACTACTGTATATGCGTAGTAAAGCTCAGGAACGTAAGATACACATAACGAACGAGATGTATACAAAACTACTTGAAAGGCAACTCGTTCGTAAACCGACAGTTGTTTACAGTTGTTTCTTGATTTTTTAAGGGGAGAGGGGGTAAGGTGGTCCATGGACATTTTTATAAAGTGGAGAAAACGATTATAAATGTGGTTATACGGTAGATGGAAAAAAACATTAGCGTGTCGCAGACTTTAACTAGTTTTTCTTTAAAACCTATTAGCATTAAGACAGAAAACGACATTTACTGGGAACGGAAACATGATGAAAGAAGTGGAAGTTTTTTCTTTGGGTAGTATAGTAGATGGGTAGTATAAGAGTAGGAGGACAAATTAATTTTCTCCCCTTCAAGTTAGTAATTTTCTTGTTCTTCCTCACGACGTCAGAGTGACTTTGTTGCTATTAGCAGCTTGTAATCTTGGGTTGGGGAAAGAATGTAATTTGGTTTTGCCTGGAAGATGAGAAAAATTTGCATCTACTCTTCTTCTTCAGTCGATGGTCATTACCCCCATTCTTTTCCATTATTTCATTAAGTTGTTGTTTTTTTTTTGTTTTTTTTTCTATTTCGTGTGTCTACATTTATTGGACGTACGTAACATCCTTTCTGTGGTGAAGATTGCAGTTTTTCAATTAATGATCCTTTAATATGCAACCTGGTACCACACGCGTTTATTCGTTTTCGACATGTAATTTATGCTCACAGATTAAATAAAACTAACAAATTCTTATTTATGTTACTGTTGATGCTTTTTAGCTGTTTTGCAAGAAGTTAGTGTTATAATCGATACTTTGAAATGCTAAAAAAAGTACTGACAGCGCAGATAAGAAACATACTTTTTTGCTGTTAGAAATAGCACGAAAGTTTATTATACAGCATAATGCACGTATAGACTATGTTCAACACTCGACATTAGCCTATATTAAAGTCAATTTATTTCTGACATTGTTTTTAATAATGATATTAAATGTTCTTAATTTTTGCTTATCTCATTTAATAAAAAACAAGACTAATCTTCTATCTCCTTCCACACCAGCTAGGGTGGCTCCACCGCACAATATGTGAAAATTCTGGGACTTATACCAAAATTGATAGTCTAACTGTAATGAATATTGGGATGTAATATGGGTTAAACCTATTAATACTGTCACGAATGTTGTAAAGCAACATAAGTTAAAACAATGAATTGCGTAATGTAAACAAGGAATCCTTTCCTGTCAATGGTGTTATTTGTCACAATTTACTTTACTGGAAGGTTTATAACATCAACATCCTGCAAGTTAGTAAATAAATCTCGACAATGTTATGTCGTATACTCTTAGCCTACTCGAGAAAACTCGATTACTAAAACGCAAGTTGGGTTCAATTTGTTGACACGCCCCTTTTTGGTTGGCCCAAGTTTCTAACCTTTCGCGTGTCGGCCATTTTCGAAGTGGCACTCGAGAAACTCGACGACATTGAGGTCAATGCAGTGGCGTTCCAAAATGTGTTCTCGGGGCCAATTGTGTGTGACGGTCGTAATTTCTTAGCGCGAGAGACTGTCCGTGACCCGACTAGACGACCTCATCCTTTTCGGCCTTGGATATCTGATCAGGAGATGGACTTTTGCGTCACCCCATATGCTAGTTGTCTCTTTTCTCTTTGGGAGAAGGACGAGGGGAAAGACGACGAGTCGACGCCGTCATCGTCTTCGTTGGGTTGATTCTGTTCGGATTTTGTTTGCTCCCCTCGACGAACCGTCACTGATCCCGAGGTCGTGGTCGCAGCTTCCGGTATGGTGACACACCAAACGTCAATACGGTTCCTGGAAACGATCCTGCTGTCGTCGTCGTCTCCACACCAGCTGCTCAGTTTCTCTTCTTTCACGTCATGCTTTGCTGTTTGTGGTCGGCATTTTGTGAAAAAGTTTTAGGAAACATGACTACATGGGATGTTAATCTTTCACGACTACCACTTTACTATTAACTAGACGAAGAGTTGCAAGCAATGCTCAAACATTGTTTACATTTTTGTCGATTTTGCGGCATATCCGATTTAAACCGCTGTTTTATCACCTAGAGCATTTGTATTTTCGCTGTTGGCAATTAGCTTTTAAAGTAGGCAAAATGCTTATATTTCACCGTTTAATTAAGCAATAAAACACAACATTAATATAGTTTATAAACAACAGCATACATTTTTATTAACAACATCATAAATATGCAAAATGTAAGTGTGAATACTATGTAGCCGTTAAAACAAATTTATATTAAAAAGTGAAACCAGTGAGTTGAATCTGCAATCCATAACAGAAGAGTTTTGTGAAATAACTACGAGTACATTGTAAAAGTGCTGTATTGTCTGCATAATTGTGTGCTGTGTTGATTGCATTGATACTACAAGTGTGTAATTGAGGGTCTGGTGTAAAAGGGTGTTAAGTAACATTTTAGCAATTTTGAGGAAACGCGTTTTTTTGAGGAAACACGTGCACATGTTGTTTGTTTTGCTCGAACTTATCGTCAAAAAGGTGAAATTAGACCTAACAAATTAAAAAATGCTTCTAGGTCATTTTTGACAAAAAATATGAAATGGCTCTCTTTCACACCAGGCCCTTCAATTATTCTCAGATATACTATGTTGCTTAGTTTTTTAGATATAATGTCGTTTATGATATTTATCTATTATAAACAAAAGCTAGTTTCGACATTGTGTTAATTGTAATGTGAGTACTTTAGTCAGGGTTTTATCAACAAACTGATGGGACTGTATCAACTTCTACAATGACTGTAGTACATACAACTCATGCCAGTGCGGTTGATTTATGATACCCATTTAAAATGTACACTACATCACACCTGGTACGATTTTCGAAAATAAAAGTTGAGACATTATCGCGTGGTTATTCTGTTGAAGTCTGAAATGATTCGCAATCACTCTAAAAGTGCTGTGTGTGTCTGTTGCACCAAGGTAAACAACCGATTAAAAATTTAACACGTTCCGTATCGCGAGACATAACGTGGATTTATTGTGCTCGGATGACAGGTTGTAAATTTAGAAACCCTGCGTAATCGTGTGAGGTTCGGAAAGAATAGGTAGAAAGATGAGGATAGCGAAAAAACCCAGCAACAACAACAACAACACATCACACGACCAAGCCTCTCCGATGGCTACAGCAATTGATTCCATCCGAGCAAACTACGTAAACCGAGGGAGCAGCAACCGAGCAAAGCATCAAGCAACGAGGCGAGCTTTCGTGCTTTGCACGCAAAGTATAAACAGCTGCAGCCTCATTTTATTCCGCGGAATTGCGCCACACCAATGGCCAAATGGACAGGAAGCATTAAAGGCTTGGTTTGCTATAAGCATCCATTGCCAACCAACGCAAGACGAAGAGGGGAGGAAAAGACTTTGCCGTAAAACCCCCTCCAAAACATGGCAACACGAGCGTGGACATGTGAGCAGGACACCAATAAGGTCGAGGTTTGTGTTGCAACCGAGTAGCAGACGTGTGGATTTTTAAAACGAAATTCGGGGGGATGAAAAGAGACGCGAAGTGAAAGTATGGAAAGAGAGAGTAGTGGTTGGGTGGATTTGTTTTAGAAGGCAGAGAACACCCGCCACTTGTCTCCTTCTTCTTCTTCCTCTGCTTTTTCTTCCTCTGCTTCTTCTCTTCTCCCTTCTTTGGTGGCGAATAAACAAGAGAATTTTTTTAAAGGATACTTCAGCAAAGAAAGTTAGGTGCATGGAAAACTTGGATCGATAATCGGCCGTTGTTGCCAAGATGCAGTCTTGCCCGTCCATCACGCATATAGAGACGCGTGAGAGCACTCTATATATTGGCTGAAGAAATGGAACGGTAAACACTCGCATACTGAACTCCCTAAACTCTACACCGCGTATTGCTCTCCCGTTCTTCTTGGAAGGGTTGTTGAACAGTTTTCGGAACTGGCAAAAGTCGAAGCCAACATCTTTTATTCCCGTTTATTTTGCAAATAATGTAGTAAGAACACGTACAAAGTTCGACATGTGTCAACATTTGTCAGTGTTTTGACATCTAACTCGTATGACGTTTCTCCGAATCGAAACCGCCATAATGGCTGTCGTGATGTAACTTGCTGATGTTTTGAAACTTTCTCATAAATTCAAACTACTTGTAATTTGACAAATATAGAATTTTTTTTTTTTTTGGAATGTTATGTAAAAGATGTTATATTATTGCAATATATGGTACATAATATGCACAGTAATTAGTGTAATTCTTAATATAGTATATAATAAATTGGAAGGGCCTGGTGTAAAAGGCGTCTTTAAGTGACATTTTTACGATTTCGAGGAAAAGACTTTTAAAAAATTGAACTCGCTTTGCTGTTTATGGGCTACTTTACACTTTTTGCACTAATATATTTGCACATATTGTTCTTTTACTCAAAATTATGAGTCAAGAAGACAGTGTAACCAAAACATTCGAAAGTGCTTTTAGATCAGTTTTGACAAAAATGTTACTTAACAGCCTTTTTACACTTGGTTTCTCAATTGAGAAAACGTTGTATTTTAAGTAATGGTTTTAAACCGAATTTAATACATATCGGTACTTGCAACATTTACTCAACTTTTACTGGAAGTAAAAGACGTCTTTATAACATAGTGGTTATATTGTATGTTTTTTGTTTGTTTGTGTTTGTAAGTAGTGTTTTTTGATAATAAATCGGAAGACGTATGATAAGAGGTTAAAATGGAACAAAAAAAGGGGCTCGTGTTTTTTATTCTAGTTAGACATCGATTTTTTTCCAATTTAAAAAGTATCGAACCGCGACTGATAAGAAAACCTCCCATCTCGTAAAATCAGCTAATTTTGTTTTTTTTTTCTCTTCCTTTTCACTATATTCTGAAAATGAGACTGGTGTAATAGTAGCACATATCACTTCTACTAGCGTTCCATTTGATCTACTCGGTGTTCTTTTTACCTCAGGAGAGAGTGAGTGAGGGAAACTGGTGAGAGTGATTTACGAGTGCTTCGTAGACAGAGAAGCTCATTTCATCCGGAACGGCTGATATAGATATGACTTAACTGCCAATTACCTAGGTTCCTATAAATATCCAAGCCTCGACAGTGCTGACCGTAAACGTTTATGACGTCGTGACTTCGAGACCAATAGCAGATAGAATAGAAAGGAGGGGGTGGGGGTGATGTTTGGCCTTTCGGGGAGTGGAAACTTTTATATACTACCAGATGAGTCGATGGAAGTCATTTTTTCTCAACTTCATAGCTGAAAGACAGGGTCCATCTGGAAATGTTGCTGCAATCCGATTGCTTGAGACACTTAGATGGTTATCAACAGTTTTCCTTTCCGTGACGTCATCATCAGTTTTACTTTTTTTAAGCATTTTTTTTGTTAGTTTGGACTGTCTCCGCACGTTTTCGTTAGCGAATGGGTTCTGATGGGTTTTCCGGGAGTTTTTTTTTCTTCCTGCACTTACATTTACTTTTTTTTATATTTTTACTCATCTCAATTTTTCTTTGCCTTGTGTCTTGCGCTTTCTTTCCTTAGAGCTTTTTATAGGTTTCCCAATTGAAAGTCGTAAAAAAGATAATGAAAACGAAATTAAAGGTGATGGCTGTGATTGCTACTGCTCGCGTTTCCTCTTTTCCTATTACTCTGTGTGTGTGTGGGAGGAGGGGAGTTGTGAGTGTGTATAGGCCCTATGTGTGTGGTGATGGTGGTAGTGGGGGTAGGTTCTTCGAGAGTAGCTCGTTAAAACTCTCCGATATTGATCCTTGGCGGTTGCAAGAAAATTGACATTGTCCTTTTAACCTTATTAGCACGCACGTTTTCCACGAGATACTCACTTAGCTGAGGCTTGCAGTTTTGTGGCGTGGCTGAGAATTTCTTTCGGCTGTGCGCTGTTTGAACTGAGAGACAAGATCAGGACGAATGTGTTCTTCTTTCACTTGCCTCGATCAATAAAGGATTTTCTTTACACGAGACATTTTTTAGCCTAAGTAAGGGGATTTATAGAAAACACTCTAACATCGAGAAAAAAATATTTCCCGATTGTAATTGCGTTTTTTTAAGTGTAGTTTTTTTTTTTTAATACATAATGATTATTATCAATATGAGACGCAGGTATGAGCTAAATGAAGGACACTTTTCCATAATGTAATAATTAATTGCTCACCCAAAACTATTTTGTCTAAATTTACTTCTACAAAATGAAAATATTCGTAGTATTTTAAATACAAGCATCAAATTAAGTTACAATTAATGGCTATTGTTTTCATTATTAGTGATAATTTAGTGTTGGGATAAAACCATATCTGGCATTTCAATCACAATGCATGTGCACTTCATTTTTAAGATAAAACAAAGCTTGAAAATACGGCTCCAGAAACGTGTATTTGTTTCAATGGCTTAAGCATCATATGCAGGTCTACACATCAACATTGTGGGAACGGAAAACGTCTGTTACGGTGCTTTGTCACATGCAGTTTGTGTGCGGTTTTGAAAACTGGTTTGGCAAGAAGGTTTGACGTCACATTGGTTCACAAATTGTTTAACTTTCCACATCAAAGATTGCATGTGACAGGAAGCTCTTACAGGTACTGCGACAAAAACACGTTTATATTATTTCTTGATTGTGTAGAACCGTTTTCAGTTAATATTTTTATGGGTGCTTTTTAGAAATATGTGTAACAAAAAGTTTCAATACTACTATTTGTTTTGATAAATACAGGGTTCTAGTATGAATGGGAACGAAGTGTTATTTCATAAACATACGAGTATATATGAGCCTTTCATTCATTCTAAAAGTCGGTACACTGATAATTAGTGTTTGTGCTCATTTTAAAAATGTCTTAATGTCTGCTTGAGTTACCAATTTTGTTAGGTAATACATCAATCGTGTGTAGATAATATTACTGGGTGATGTTGTTTTCATTCAATTAGTACGATAAATATCTTACATCTTTATTAACACGTGTAACATTAGCGACGCGTGTCACTTTTTGGAAGCAGTAAACTAGGATTAAGCTTGAAACCGGTGTTATCTGTTGTTGAAATTAAGTGGGAAGACACATTGGAGCGACAACTGCCTTCGTTCGTTTCAACAGCTTCATCATCTTTAAATTTCTCAGATAATTATCACGCCACCCGTATATCTTTTTTCGTCCTTCCACGGAAAAACGAAGCTTTATCTTGATTTGTCTCGTCTCTTCTTTTCCTCTTCTTAATAACAAAATGTTAATGGGGAAAAATCGGTTATCTTTTTTCTTTACTACTTTGGAAATAAAATATAAAAAAAGAGATTGGAGATTCTCGTCTTCATGCTGAGATAGTGTTGAAATTCGGGTTCATAGTCAAAAGGGTGATTTGCTGGAGAGATTTAGGACACGGATTATTACACCCATGCAAAGCGAAATGACAATAATTAGCTTCGTTTGGAGTGATAAAAATTTGATGGCAATAGTAAGCATAATTTTGGCTAACTTGCTTCAGCGCATAATCGTTAACAAAATACGAGCATTAAAATTTTGGTCAGCCCTTGTAAATCATCGCAGTCAACTGGAAACTAGGCAGCATTTGGTGGCGCACTTTCGAAAGCTTTATTCCATTTTAACTAGTATCAGGTTTACATTATGAAATGAACCTAAACCTAAAATTATAAACTTTTATTTATTTTTATTTTATTTTTCCTTGTTCGATATGACACCATCAACGCACGAAACTCTCCTTCAACGACGGATATTAAACCCTGTATAACTCATATCCACGCGAGCTAATCAAATTAATTAAACTCCGGGTTTAATTTTCTTTAATGTATTGCCACGTCATCCGGAACATCAATCAGCTTATTGGCGGTTAGTGTTGCAGGGGTTTAGGAAATTCCCCTTGAGCCGTGTAGCTTAGGCACTTTTCATTCAACTGCCACAAATGCGAATCGAAATGACCATCACGTCACAGCTGACTCAATCATTACATTGAATCCCATTTTCGGCGTTGCAAGGTGATAGCCTTTTACTCCCCAGTTTTATTTTTATTCTTTGTGTTTGAAGAAAATGGCGTTTTAAGGTGATCGATCAACTAAGGCTTGATGTCCAAAGGGAAAACTCCGCTGCAGTTTGTTCCTTGACCAGCGGTAGCTACTTGCAGCTGTGATGATGTCACTGGCTCGGAGGCATCCAAATATCGGCTCTTTGACCAATTGATCCCAGTCCGCTATTAATGTAATTGTCCTCCGGCAATTTCATTCGGGCCTGTAGCTGATCTAACGATGGTATTGATATCAAGGAGATTGGGATGGACAGCTTTTCTCTTGCCTTCGGTTTCTCTTCAGGCTTTTACTGCCGTTGTCTGTTGCCTAGGGGTCACATATGCTTGCCAACTTTGAAACGAAACAGTTTGGAAGTGGTTCACAAAGTTGCAATTTATATGAAATTAGGACACATTGAAACTTCAATAAGTTTCGTTTTTTCCATTAATCTCTGAAGGCCGAGCTTAAATTCACGTTTCGAAAGGAACGGCTTGTTTTTCAAGTTGTATTTTTCTTTTTGCATCACTTTTGCACTGTATTTATCCAAGCGATAAGAAATAGTCCGTATAGCCTACTATGTACTGTAAACATCACTACTACATTACAGTCTTGAAAGTTTACTATAGTCTCCTACTACAAGTATATAAATGCTATTGAAAAAACATAACATGTTATTTAATATTAACGTAATAATCCAGGTATTTATGTTTATACAAATACTCAAGTATATCTAAGGTGCAGTGAAGCAAACCACCCACGTTTCCATAAAAAAGTGACTCTTTAGACTTGAAAGAGTGGTTATGAAGTATTGTGTTTGGGTATAATTTTTGAAAAATTTATCAAGGTAGTGAGAGATTTATTTATAGGTGGTCCCGGAATGGGGGTACAAAAAAATTGAGTGATTTTGATTACTGTACACATTAAACAACAGTATTGTCTGAAGAAAGACAAAAATTGTAACATTTTAATTTTTTTATTTTAAACTTTTAGTTTGATTACTAAAGATAAAAATCATTTATTTATTTATTTTTTATTGCATTAGCTTAAAAACAAATCAAGAACAATAACAACAATCTTAAAAAGGAATATACAGTAGTTGACTTGTTCAAAACTAATAAGAACATATATTTTTTAAATGTGAAATATGACTGTTTGACATTAGAATAGTGGTCCTTCAAGGAAGTAAAGGATGGTCTTTCACAAAAGTTTCATCATACTTAAGTAAAACATATACAGTAAGTTTTTAAATAATTAAAATTGATGTTTTTAAATTAATTTTTTTAACAGTAAGCCTACTAAAAAAACGTATTTTCTTAAATTGTTGAAAACGAGCTATATTAAACTTGATCGTGTTAAACCATAATGAACTAACTCATTGTTTACAATTTATAAGTTAGTGCATTAAACGCAGCCATTAAGTCATGATCTGGGCATATACTATGAAATATACTGCTGAACCAACGAAAGAGAGTTTTACGGCACTATTAAGCAATCGAAACTGCATGCAACTTTGTGACGTAAAATCATCGGTTTCTCAATCAGAAGCTTTTTGAGAAGTCCCCTACGATTTAAGATATTCTAAATATTAGTTTTGGCAATAAAAGCACTCTAGGACCATTGACTATAGTCGTGTAAACATTCTGCCACATGTCTGATATTGAGCATTCCAGTTTCTGTATAAGTGAGAAATAGTCCAATATAAACAATTTTCTTGCTCAAAACCATGAATGAACCCAGTTAGTGTTTTTCACAACACAACACAGATATAAATTAATACTTAATTCGTCTATATTTAATAGAATCAGTTCATGTCAAGCACGAATTGCATTTACATATAGGTAATCTGAACTCATTTAAATAAAGTTTACATTAAAAGTCATGTACAGTTAGTTTATGCATCGTTTTTGCTTTTATTCTGTAAAGTAAATTTACAAATTATTTAATATTTTCTTATTTTTTTTTTAGATGAATGCTTAGAACTGGATGAGAAACAAAATGTTGAAGTTAAGGTAAGAATATAAAAAATTATAAACGTAACATTTATAAATATTTTAATCTGTTTTAGTGAATCATTGGACAAACAGAGTGTTTACATTAGGGAACGAAAAACCGATTGAACATTTTCTTGCACATTAATTAGAAATGACTAACATTTCAAAATAATCTTTTTTTAATGAATTTATTATTTTATTGCTAACAGAAGTAGCACAACAAACAAGCATTAATATCAGTTTTAATTTTTTTTTTGTATTGCTAAACTTTATATTATATATATGTATAGTTCAAATTTTAAGTTCAATCGTAAAAGACAACTGAATAATTTACATTTTAAAAGAAATTTTAAAAATCCTATTTTTAATGGGTTTGGAAAACACAGTTTAGAAAAGCACGACTATTGCTGATTCCATTTCATTATGAACAATATTTTTATGTTTTCGGAAATATGTTTTTTTTTTGGTTTCCCTGGTAATTGAGATGTACACAGAACCATCTTTATTCTCATTTTATAATGCATCTTTTATACGATGAGCACGCAATGGATTTAGCTAAATGAGATCAATATAATAAACAACTACTATTCCGTGTATGATATGAAAAACGTGTATATTGTAGTATTAGTCGGAATTCCGTTGATGTCAATTTAATTTATTTTCTACAGCAGCGTTTCACAATATCATTTTTGTCGCGAAATTTGATTATAGTTTGTACAACACAATAGTATTTTTTCAACTTTATTAGTGTACCACATCAATTAGCTAACATAAATGCTGCTAATAGGCAAAATGTTTCATTAAGTCAAGGAAAAGTACCTTTAAATTAAGGGCATAAAAGTATTGGAGATTGTGATTGATGGAACCCCGGTTGGGAAACATCTGGTCTATGGTTTATTCAAATCCAAGATCGTTCAAAAAGAATTATGCTTTATCACCGTACCGTTATTGGTTGATCATTCGTATTGTATAGTTCACTTGTTCTTTGTTGGGACTGGAATGGGAGATTATTAAATGAGCAGTTTTTCCTGTTATCGTGGTATGGTTACAAATGGAGGTCATGGCAGTGTAGTGTGCGCAATTCTGGAGAAAAAGTTGATTTCGAAAAATTAACCATCTTGCTCTCGCTACTGCAGTTTTCGCCGCAACCTCGGTGGGTCACGTGATCCGCGGTCAGAGGCAATTTCTAGGGGTCATCGAGGCAGGATGATGTTTGCAAAGGCCTGAGAAATGGCACCCCATTCCAAGCTTTTGGAGTTCGGTTGGATAGGCGGGAGGAAAAGCGCTTGCAAGCAAGTTTTGGAGTCGTTTGTTTGTTGCGAAACGCCGACAAGAGAGCAATTAGTTTTTAATGAGAAACGAGCCAACGTTCTGATGTGCAGAGCTCGGTTGGTCGGTTTTAGTTGTCTATCGTAAAGAATCCTCCTTCCCAGAACCATTTTCTTGCATCCACCCCTTGGTTCTAAAAGAGAGTTCTGTTGTTTTCGGATTTTGAATATTCTTTGGTTTACTCGAATCGGTGGGCGTAGACATCAAGTGCTTGGAAAACGATGGGTGTAAAGACAGATTTTCACAGATTGCAAGTAGTAAGTAGTGTAATTTAATGAAACATTATAAAGTTGAGATCGTAACTTAATACGTCTGTAAGTTATGGTTTGTTTTTGTCTTGTGTTAGCAGTAGTAGATTGTTTTTTGTATCAAAAATTATGATTGTTGTAAATTAAGTTCAAAGAGTTCTCACAATTCGCATGAAATGCTGTGAAATTAGAAAATAGTATAAAGTTAAACGCATTGCATTATCATTTAATTTTTTATCAATAATTTCAGGGGTAGTTTAAGTAGTTTCAATGCTGCAATGCAATTGTATTAACTACAAGCTTTTAAACTGTGGTTTTGAAATATAACTTTACTTTAAAAAGTACTGACCCCTAGTAATCTGTACATAACCAACCTTATAATTCATGACATTTTATGTTATACAGGAAAACGTTCAAAGTTGTTGTCAATTATATTGTTTAACTTTATTCTGTATTTAATTCATGAGTGCATAGACAGATAGACAGACATGAATTTTATTTATACATATACAGTATACGAGTAAATAATATTACTAATGTATAATATACTATAAATAATGTTTCATTATCAGTTGTTGATATTAATCACATTCATAATCGAGAATGTTAAAAAAACTGTCAGTTGTGAACTTCAACAATTGAAGGCTTGCCCGGAATAACGTTGCATGTTACAAAAATTCAATATTGAGATTATTGTGGAAAAGCGTGCCTCATATATGGGCCTAGCTAGTGCTGCCAATAGACAAATTAAACATACATATATCAGTTCGAAATTGGTCACCTAATATGTGACAATCAATGTGTTGCTAAATACTTTTTTTGCCATTTATTCAAAACTATGAATTGTTACATTCAACGTTATTTCGGGCAAACTTTCAATTCACAAGTTCTGACGGGCTAGGCCTAATTGAATTTCAACTTTGTTCATTTTTAATATATTCGATAAATTTAAATAAATTTTATGGTCACCTTTTTGGGTTCAAGTTTTGTTTAAAATGCTCCGATATATCTGCAATTGGCTATAATACTGTTGTTTTAGGTTTTAAATTTGTTTTTTAATCCTAATTATTTTAGTGCGCTCATTATGAATACAATCTTCAAGCCATTGCAACAAAAAAAAACACCAAAAAAATCAAACTCACTACAATGATTCTTTAACGGTCTGCTGCCTTTTTCAAAAACAAATTATGCAAGGGTTAGCGCTAGAATTTTCTATTCTAATTGGGTGTAGAGGTGACGTTGTCACGAACTTGATGGAGGCGTCGTTCGACGACGACGACGACAACGGTCTGTCTGTCTGCTCATGCGCACGGCTGAGTTTCGATATCGAAATGGCGGATGTGCTACGGTTATGGATTTGTCGTAAATTTGGCCTCTCTAAAATTCAAATGTTCATTAAATTATCTCGATTCACTGCATGCTTTGAATGGATTATTAACTCGTGGTTATTAAAGAGTGTGGCCTTTTGGCCGACGCGTTGTTGTTGTTGCCTCCAAACGGTCATGCGCAATGCTACATTTTCTTTCATTGTGGCTGAACTGGGCACGAGAAAAGTTTATCATTCTCGATGATGGAAGAGAAATCATTAGTGGAGAAAACCTCAGGTTCAGATGATGATGAGGTTGATGTGCATCGAGCGAATATGATTAATACCAAAACCATCGAACACCGGATGTTCTTGATGAATACAGTTTGCGCATGGGTTAATTTTACACTCTTCCACCGGGATGTCGATTGTAGGATATCTTGCAATTAAGCAATTTTCTATAAAAGAAAAACTTTGTTCCAATCCAGAAAATTGTTAATTTTTCTGTTTCTTCGAAAAATGCCATCATTAATCAAGTTTACTTGAACAATAAGGTTTTTTTATTTACATAAAAAGAAATTAATAATGACGTTTAGATCATCGGATGAGACAAAAAATAACCCCCATCCGGGTCAGTTAACGAAGTTATTCAAAAACTTATAAGGATATTAATTTGAAATTCACGTCCAATCAAGAAAGGAGTCTCCTTAAAATTTTGATTGTTGTCATGTTCGGTGAAAGTCACGTTTAAGCTTTCACTTGGTTTTAAAAATTTAATCATTGTTAAGGCCAACATAATTAAATTATTTCAAGCTATCAACCTCATAAGTTAACTGTCAGTTCAACTTTCTGAATCTTTAGTCGATGGAAAAAAAACAATTTAATATTAATATATTACTGGAATTAACATAACAAAGAAAGTTTTATGACCGAAAAACTTTATATTCTTTCAGACAACAAAATTTAACAAATATCACAATTAATAGATTTAAAGACAAATAAATTTATGTAACATTTTGAAATTAGGATTATAATATTTTTTTATTACAATAATTGAACAAAACACCGCCAAAAGATCATCTCACCGCAATGGACAACCACATTGCAGGGAAGCGAACTAGTACAGTGGAATCCGGTTATTGTGATCACTTTGGAACTAATGATTTTTTATAACAAGAGCAAGCTGATAACGTTAAAAAATAGAAATAAATAATGATAACAATAGCCTATTGTTAATAGGCTATTTGTATCGGATTATAATCACGGTTATTATAATCCGTGATTATAATAACCAGAATTTACTGAAATTACTAAAGTGTGAAGTTTTTCAACATCTATTTACTTAATATATGTACATTTAATTGCTATATATAGTACAATTTAAATCTAAATGTATCTTCACAACAATCAATCACGTATCTTGGAAACATTAGTTCATTAGCTTCGAAATGAACTAATGTTTTCAAGCAAACTCACGTTGCTTGGAAACAGTAGTTCATTGTTGAAAGAGGTTTCATCACAAAGGCAGTGTTTTAACACTAAAATAAATTACAAATTGCAAAGTCATAATTATAATGTTTTTATTACAATTAGTATATAATAGTCTTCCAGGATTAATAAATGACGTGTTCCGTCATGCCAGCATGTCAGCATTAAGAAATAAC
>JAQIWH010005301.1:0-14928 GCA_034695005.1 Cryptops parisi | reverse complement strand
TATATATAAAAAAAAGTTTCGATCTAACATGCAAGTATACACATTATTTACAGCTTGTAAAAAATGAGAAAATTTAAAAAAAAAAACATTTTGCTCCACGAGATAAAAAAATTATTAATTAATTGATCCAACTGAGAAAACACAAAATTATGAAAAACATTTTTCAAATTCAGAAATATAATAGAAACTGTGAATTTAGTACACTATCGAGTTTTATTTTTTATAAAATTATGAGTTTTATATAAAAAATTATGAGACCATTCACAGCTCACTAAATTTTGTAAAAAAAAAAAAAAATAAAAATTACAGAAATCGAATGCACGACATTCACAAAAATATGTATAACACAGATGGTTATCATTTGACACAAAATGTATCTTTGAAAGCATTGCATTGGCAAAAATTGTTAACCAAATTAACTCGTGTTAAACAATAACTATCTGCCAATTCTGAACAATACATTAAACATACATCATATGAGCCGTCTGGAGCCAAAGGGAACTAACTACAAATTTTCGTGTTCGGTCTAACATAACATACACCCTCTAAATTTCACTAACAATGAGAACTAACATCCATCGTTCAAATGAAAGTCATTTTAGGCAAAACTTTTGCTCATGGTTCATCATGGGTTCTAATGCTCAATTCAATTCCATTTTCTCAATTTCCTTAAAATATAAAAAATGTTGGGTTCGCACCCTTTGGCTTCAGACGGCTCATGTACCAACATCACGGTTAAAAAAAAAATCATTCGGATATTTTGAAAGCGTGAAATAATTGCTGTGCACTGCGTTACACACGTGTCTGTAAGTACAGTGCGAAAAATTTCGTTTTTCACCCCCTAATGGGATATACTTTTAAAATCACAAGCAACCAATTAATCTCCCATTTTAATTACTTATTTTTTTAGAGATTTTAAAACACAAAAAATTATTATTAGATGGAATGGATCAAACTCGACCGATTTCACGTTTTTTTATTTAAAACCAATTCATCTTTCTTGAATATCGCAGAAAATGGAGCATTGTTCACCATTATAAAGCTTTGTTTTCATCGTCATCACCACCTTGAACAATTCAATTAAAAAATTTTATTTTTTTACTCTATAAAGTAGATTCGACTTGAAAATTACAATTCAAGTTTGTTTGTTTGTTTTTTTTAATCACCTGATCAAATACAAATCAGGCTTCCATGGCCCCTGAATCAATCCCAGAAAAGGAGTTCAAAACTTTGAAAGTGTAGTATGAAAAATCTGTTTTCAGTGTGTATTATTAAGAAGAAGGTAAATAGAAGTGAAACAGTAATATAGGAATTTTATATGTGTATAAAAATCCTATAGATGGCGCTGTTTCCCATAGTGAAGGTAGATAGAAGTGAAAAGCAAAAAATGTGTCGATCGTGAAAACAGTGAACAAGGCGAGTGTTCGTAAACTTCAAGTATTTGATACACTGTATATATTTAAAAAAGAAAAAGTGGACATTAAAATACAGGTTAAAACCTCATTAATCCGGAAAGCTTAGGACCAGAAAAAAGGCCAGATTAGCAGATTTTCCAAACCAGTGATGCTCAAAAAAAACTGACAAAATAAATTTTCAATTTCAATTTTCAAACTGTAAATTATGAACTAAAATATTCACTTGTTACTTTTCACTGTAAATTTAGCAACTATGAACAAAAAGTAATCACCGTAAATTGAAAAATTATGAACCAAAGTACTCACTGTAAATTCCCATCACTGAACCATCAAAGCTTATGCCGGATTAGCAAACACCGGATTAGTGAGGTTCAACATGTATATAAGTAAATTTATTTTAAAAAAAACGAAATTAAATTAACCTCAATTAGAAAATTGCAATCTTCGAAAAGTTGTATCAACTTCATATCAACAATTAGTTCTCATTACACGTATGAATGCATGCAATAGCATAGCGTTGAAGCTACAAAAAAGTGCACCAGTTTTGAAATTTGCAACGTAGTAATATTACCATAAAAAAACAAAAAAACACAGACTTCAGAATTTTTGCACGGATGGAACAATGATTCAAGTTGATACGTCGCTGATGCCAACCCAACAACCAGCAAGCAATTTTATTTTATAAAGCAACGGGGGAAGGAAACAAACGTAACCTGGGATTCAAAGTGACCATAGCGACCTGATTTGTGGCGTATTCCTACAAACCTACTTGACTTCTTGGGAAGAGAGTTTTGGCGTTTCGATCGATGACCCACACGCACAGAAAAGACAGTAAGAAAATGGTGATGCCCGTCATCAATACAGTCACCTCCCAAGCTCGGCTTGGCTTCAGAAAGATTCTAATCGATGTCTGCTCCCATTCGCTTTCCGTCCACGTTGAATAGTTTCCGGAGTCAAAGTTATATCCTAGTATTATTAAAATATTTTGAAAACAAAAATATACATATTCTAGTTAAAGTTATTTTTTATTTTCTATCTTAAATGAAGTCACTCACCATCGATCTCAAAAGCTGGAGAGACAGCTCTAGCTGAACTTGCCGTTGTCCTAACACAAACGCCACTCTCACCAGGTTTTGCTAATGCTGGCATCCAGAAGTAACGATATATCTAATATTTAAAAAAAAAAAGAAGAAAGAGATTAACCAGGAAAAATATACGATTATCCAGCAGTACGATATTTTAAAAATACTAACTTGATCATCTCTTTTTAAGGTGCATTCAGACTGCGTGACGTTTGGTAACTGTTCTCCAGTCAGACGAGCTAACAATAACAATGTCAATATTGTGATAGGATTTGGATATAAATCCACACTGACATACAATGGAAATGTAGAATTTCCTGCAAAAAAACAAAATCAAAATCAATAACCACGGATTTTATCCTTTATGTTTCTATAGCACTACAGTAAAACTCCACTCATCTGAACCCCAAGAATCAGAATGGCTGAAGAATCTGAACTTGATGTGCTGTATACATGCTCCCTTTTTTAGCCATATGTCAAAAGTGAAAACATAGGAATCAAAATTGTCTTATTTAACGAATTTATTCAATGAATTTTTATGTAAGGCACTAGATTTGATTTTTATATTTTATATGTTTTTCTTAGTTGGGTACATGGTGCATTGTTACTTTATTTTCAGATCATTTATTTGTTCATCCGCAATTTTGCAAATTATATTAATCAATGTGATAAATTTTGATCAGTTATTCATATGACAAACCTATGTTCTTCCTTTACTTCATATTTAATATGAATCCCAATTATTCGGTAATCTGAACAACCTTAATTCCCGAGTCATTTAGATTAGTGGAGTTATACTGTGACAAACTTTCAAATAAATTTATCTATTTGAAACAAATCAAAATAATTTAATTTATTAAAATAAATTAAAGTTAAAAATATATGAAATAAATTTATTTTATTTGTCTATTGATATCTCAATAATTCTACAATCTAGTGCTAGCTTTACAAACTTACTCAACGATGGCAATTCATGTGGGCCGACTGATTCTCGGAAAAGAGTGCAGTTGGAGGCATTCAAATAGCATGTACCAAGTTCATAAAGCTATGAGAGAAAAATATTCAAGTATATATTTATACAGAATGTAAAGAAAAAGTTCTGAACTCATATAATATAATGGCTTACTCTGGTTGAATTAATAGGAATATCCTTATCAGACCCAGTAGCGAGCTTATAAACCGCTTCAGCTACGGCAGATGACACCTTAGCAAGGTGACTAAACAACTCATCACTGACATTCCAATGCTTGGTAATTGTCGAACCAACATCAAACATGCTGTTGTAATACCTATATCATAGAAATAAAAGAGCTTATTTTAATGTTACATCAGATTTAGTCATATAAATAGGAATTCATAGGAATTGTGTAACCCGCACTTGTTTTTATATTCTTCATCATAGTTTGATAAAACGACTCCTGCGATTCGATCGTTCTTTTTTAAAAATGTTTGCAAAGAAGCGGCAGGCAAAGTTGTTCTGTGAGACATATCAGCTGGAACCGATTGTTTCTTCATTTTGTCCAGCAGTAACTTACGTAGCTAAAAATAGTATTGATATGTATTTGTCGTATTAATTGCAACAAAAAACAGTTTGTTTTTTTTTAACTATAAACAAAATTATTATAATGAACAAAGACATAATTACCTTATCAAATGTAGGGCTTGAACGAGAAGTGTCATTGTCATTATGTAAATAAATTTTACCAGTTTTGTTGTTCCCAGATAATTGGTTCAGCTCAATGAAGTAACCAATTGAATCTAACTGGATTAAAGATGGCTGGTTCAAGACAGACTCGTCCAGAGAATTCGGAAAGCGGTTCTGCTCCATATCAAACACCATCTTGCTTGACCCGATGTAATCAAAGGATTCCTTCAAAATAAGAACAGAGAAGTGTTACTATATGAATTACAAATTATTAATAGCTTTCCATTCTTGTTCTATGTATATCAGTTGAACCAATAAGATTAATAAATACCCCATTGAAAAGTACAAACATCACATTCGTGTCGGTAAACGATTCTTTAACTTTCGACAAAGCTTCAGCTATGGCTAATAAAGTAATCAGCCCAGTCACAGTGGAATCGGCACCAGGCGATAAGCCATCAAACATGGATGCGGCATCAAACTACACGATGCAAGGATGAAACTTCCATTGAAATAAATTTTAGTGAATTAAAATTAAGCTATTAGAAATAATACAAAGACAACTCCAAACATTTTGTATAACCCACTTTGGATCTTTAGTTCACCTGCAGTGATAGTGTGAATCTCTATTGTTGGCAGTTGCATTTACTTTTTCATCTTTAACCAACCTAACCTGGTGACCATGGGAGTAAACATCAGTTTAGGTTAGTTAAAACATACAAGGGCATTTCCTATTATTTCACTGCCAATATTAGAGACTCACTACGTGCAGGCGATCTAGAGGGAAAACAATTTTAGTGCATACAATTACGCCAAATATACCAGTTGTTTAAAAATCACCTTATTTCCCCAAAGTATATCATTATTTCAGTAACCCCTGTATAATTGTACAGGCCATTTTAGTAATCAATAAATAACAACAAAAAATAATGAACCAAAACAAAAATTGTTATTTTTGATATATTCAACAATGATAATAAAATAATAATAATAATGATAATAATGCATTATACAGATGTTATAAAGCACTCCTTACCTTAGCAGCTACTACAATCAACGAATCGTTCTCTATTGGTGTTGATTTATTTAATGGCAATAACGTTGACCAGATATTCTGGTCTCCTAATGGTCGACAAAACATGGCTGGAAACAAAAAATTAAAATATTTATTTCACTCACTGTTTTGTATACAGGGTGTTCCTGAAACATTTGAGTCGAATCTAACCGCAGATGCTACCCATCAACACTAAGCAAACAATCCATATAAACATGGGTCCAAAAGTGCTTCCCTTTAGCGATAACATGGGGTGATGTCAGGTACATAAATGAATAAACCTATTGTCGCAAATGAGTGCGCTTTTCTGGACCTGCATTTATAAGGATTTTGTGCTTTGTTTCGATGCGTAACATGTGGTTAATATTTGACAAAACCTTTAAAAAAACTCCTGTATTGTTTCCAAATATACAACAAAAGTAATACATACTGTGATGAATGTTAGTATACAATTTGCTACGTCGAATGCACGTTTTTGCATCCTTCGCTGCTAGCATGTAACTCCGCAATTCAGCTGCGCACAGTGGCCATTTTTTAGCATCCTGTCTCTTGAATGAACTATAACTAGTGTAGCACTAAAACAACAAAAACATTACATTATAAACAATGTTATGTAACTGATAATCTCAGTGTGCAGCAGTACTTCTATGGTTATTTCTTTATTATTAAGTTGTTTTTTCAATTTCTATTTGCCAACCTTTTTAATTTCTTTTATGTCGCCTTTATCACGCACTGCGAAGATTGGAAAATCCCAGTTCTCAAATAGAGTACTTTCAGCTGAAGGATTCCATTCTTTTTTGCATTCGTTTTGTGACAAATTTCCTATATACATTCCTATAATAATACCAAAAACAAAAAATCAAACTTACGCAAATGTACGGATCATGACATATATAGAATATTCCCATATTATGCAAAGTTACCAAAATTAGCATTAGGGCAGGATTGATCAGGAGAAAACTGGTAATTCTCGTCCGGTGTTTCGTCGGCAAATAAAACAAGAACTCCATTTGCTTTTCCCGATGCTTGAATTAAACGCAGCGTTGTACTGAAAAAACAAAAACAACGTTCAGTCAAGCAAAAGAAAAAAATTAATAATTTTTAATTACAAGAGAAAAGTATCGTATTATAGAACCGAACCTCTTAAAAAGCCTGTAGGGTAATGCAATAACATAAGGATAAAACTGTCCATTGTTCAGGACTTCGTCTAACTCATTGGTCGTATTCACAAGTTGTAACACTCCGACGCTGCCTCCGCTTTTAGCTAGAATTGAAACATTTATTACAAACCAAAACAAAGCATTGCTATTAAGATTTACAGTATTTTTGTTGTTGTTCTTTTAGTGTTGTACAGTGATCATTTAGAAATATTTTGCAAAAATGATTGAGGAGTTAAGTGGAAAAACGGCATAAATCCACTTGTCGTTATTCCTTGAAATGCATATATTGAATCGTTTTAAATTCAATATATACAGTTTAGAAATCATCTTTTTGAACTAGTCTATAGCATAGAGACACTGACTTGCATATAATATGCACTTTTGAACATTTTGGAGCAAAAATATGGAACATGACTATATTGTAAATTTGAAACTTTTTTGTGATTTTTCTTTTTTGTCGTTTCACTTCCCGATTGTTTTACTTGCTCGTTTCACTTCCAAAACAATGAAAAAATTACTGATTTTTGGAAAAACAGCATAAATGCATTTTTAAATTAGCACAATATTTAGATTTTTTTAAATTAGTTTGTAACTTGAAGCCCGTTAACTAAAGTTAACAAGTTTTTTTTTTTACAAAACCTGTTCATTTTCCTTCTATGGATCTTTTTTGTTTAATCTTAAATTTAAAGGTGCCAGATATTTTTGCGTTTTTTCTGAAAACTACATTTTTTGAGTTATACCATTATGCCATCCAACTCCTCAATTGATGAAACAAGTTTACAGGCAATCCCCAAGTATCGGGCGTCTGACTTACAGACAACTTGTAGCTACAGAAAATTAGGATCATAAATTATGATTTGATAACGTTTTATACACAAAATTGGTAATGTAAACAGCTCTTTCTTTATAACGGGGAATGTCATCACACTTTACAAAGAACTACTTTACAGAGTGTGATGATGACCGATGACATTTTGTCAATCAGAAAAGCATTACTTCATGATTGTGGCAACCACAAATGACTCTGGCAGCTGATAATAATTTTAATATGTACAATTTTCGATATATGCGAAATGTGCTCGGAAAGTAGCCGTCGCATTAATTCGAAGATTTAAAGTATCAATTATCGCATATCTAGCATTCCATGTAGTACGAACTGCAACTTACTTGCGTACACTTCCCGGGGAAACTTAACAAAGTGAACAAAGTATGTTGAGAGTTACTTTTCTACAATGTATTGTATATCAATCTGACATGCAGCAGTATGTTCACTAGTTGTCATATGCTGTTAATCATAATATTTTACAAAAAAACGTCGAAATGTAATTGATATATCTCCTGCCGATTGCGTTTAACAACTGTTACTCGTTTTACTCGTTTTATATGAATATTGTTTTACAAATGCTGATGTATATCAATAACAAATAAAACTGACAGTATAGACAAGCTGTATACTTACATGTACAGCCTACTTGATGCGTTGCGTTAAGCCTTCTAAAACATATATTATCCCCGTGTAGTGGTACATAGATCTTTTGACTTGCAGGATCTCCTAGTCCTGTGAATTATTTTGACAACAAAAAAGTGAAACACTTTGTTATTATGAATCACCATCATAATAGTTGGTTTTTCAAAGTTAACTGACATTACAACTGTCGTGGGACTATGACATGTTTGTACACTTTTGTTTTTGGTATTTGTAACAAACGAAATACCGAGAAAAAAAAATTGGTTACCTGAATTTACTAACAACAAAAATAAACATAGGGATGAAATCAATTCCACCATAAACGCCATGCTCTTTCATCCACCTCGACCGAACGAAATATTTTTTCCCACTAACAGGAAGAGAAGAACGAACCGTCACGAGGAATTTTTCATGACATTGCAGGAAAGCTGCCCTGGGCCCATATTGACAAACTAGTAAATACGTCATTTTAGAACAACTTGTGGCATCGAGCGACAAAATCTTGCAACTTTCACAAAAGATTATTGACATTATTTGAAAGTTGTATCTTTATTCTATAATTTTAATTAAATATGAGCACATATTTAAGGAAACCAATTAACTAAAATAATCATCATCATAATAAATAAATAAATAAATAAATAAACATAAACAAATCTCTTCTATAAAAAACCAGACTGTGCCTCTTCACCAGTTTTCAAAACCGAAAGTAGTGCCAACTTAATTTTTCATTCTAAAACGTTCATTTATCCGCAAAATCTGGGAAAGTAGTGCGTGAGCATCTGTTTATTCTATAATTGATTATAGAATAAACGTAAATATAGTTAAAGTAAATATAGTTAGGTATCACTTTGATTGTAACGAATATTGCGAAGCATATTATCATGGCTTGCATCTGATTGGGCATCATTTATTTATTGTAATTGTTATGGCAACTGAAGTGAAGCTTCAATCTCAGTCTAGGCCTAGTCTAGGCTTTTATAAAGTAGAAAATAAAGACACAATGTACAGATTCTATGGGGCGAGCTAATACAGCAAGTTCAAGACCACACTGAAACCAGCAAAAACCACATTAAAGAGAAGCAAAGCTTACATGCATACAAAAGCTTAAAAATATGACTGCCCTGGCCATGGGTGCAGTCGGTTAGTCAGCATTTCAGTCAGGGGCGGGTGAAAGTTTATCTTCGCACAGATTTTAGCACAATTTAATTCAAACAAATGAATTGAATTCATTTTCATGCAAGGAAGACTTAAGCGGAATGTAGATTTGTAATGTTATCAATTGATAATTTTCATAATTATTTTTTATTTCACCTCGCCAAACTTTAGGGGTGGACAAGTACTGACTACGCCCTGACTACGCCCATGGCCCTAGCATTCATTGAATGCATAAATAGAGTTCATGCATTCATTACATTGATAAAAAGCTGAAAACACTGGCATAGAAAAACCGCCTTCGGAGCACATCAAGCGCCCAAAATTGTAATCTAAAAAGTGTAATTCAAAATTTTTTTCAGAACAGAAATGATCAGTGGTTCCCAACATTTTCATGTCAAGAATCCCCTAAAACAGATGTTTAAGCAAATTGTGAACATATTTTTATATTAAGTGAAAAACATAAAAATCTAGATTTAGTTTGCAGACTCCTGATTCTTTGCAAGTCCATGGGCACCCAGGTTAGGAATCACTGCTATACATCTTTATAGTAAATATAATAAAAAAAGACAAAAGTTAGCTCATAATTTAACATCATGTTGTTTTATTTCTTATATCAAAATATTCACATGTATACAAAATATACAAACATCGTCTTGAGACAGGTATGACCATTGAGGTAGTCGTTTGTAACTGGTGTCACGCACAATAATAAGTAGCAAGTCAATGCTGCAGTAAAGATGGAGTGCCATCATCTTGGTGATGCACATTTTTGTTGGTTTTGTTTTGTTTTTTTTTGTTATAACTTTATGGATGAACTTTTACTTTAAGTTAGTGGGCGGATATGGAGAAACCTTTTTTGAGTGAATTTATTTAAGCTAACCGAAACTGGTATCTGTAACCATAGACATTAGGTTAGGCTAGGTTACGTTAAAAATTGGTTTACTCCTTTTTTATTTAATGAATCCATACCTAAACTCCTCCCACTGACCTATCGTCAAATTAACTAATAAATTTAAAATTAGACTCCTTTTCTATCCAAACAATGTAACCACAAAAAAAGTTTCATGGACGGAAAACTTTTGACATAAAAAAAAGGTAGAAATAGGAAGCAAAGTAACTGCAACATGCTTAGATTGTCCTAATAAGTGAATTTTCTGGAACTCTTGATAATCTTTCAGTTTTAAGGAAACTAAATTATTTTATGTGATTTTTCATTTAAAATAAAATAAAATAAGTATACAAAATGTGATATGATTTGAAATCATATTCACTGAAATATTTTAATTTGATTTCGATTTTAAGTCAAATTAAAAAATAACTTTTTTCGACTAGAAAAATGATTATTGTATACGTCTTGTGAGTGCTTATAACTGTACAGCATTCATGTGTAGTATATAAACAAAAAAGCTTTTAAATAAAAATAAAATCAAATTAAAAATGTTGTTGTTCATCTCGAACATTGCCCAATTCAGAAGGGAGAGTGTTCAACACAAATCAGGGGCATATTCAGACATTCGTTTAGGAGGGGGCAAGATCTAGGATTTGAGTGAGGTGGGGGCTTAGAATTATTTTACATGTACCAAACAATTAATTAAGGTATCACTTAAAAACACCTATTTTCAATAGGATATCTATTTGTGATAACACCGGTTATACAGAAAAGCCAAATATAAATTACATTTTGAGCATTTTTCTGGGTTCCTGGATATTGCCCCATTTGCCCACCCCCTGAATATGCCACTGACACAAATTAGACCCTTCTTCTATAAAAGAAGAAAAAATAAAGTTCTCAGTGGGTGTAACAAAAAAAGCTTTTCATGCACTCACTATACAATAAATAGTTTGAAATGATGTTATTCAGCAATCCTCGACGAATCACTGTTATCAAGACTTAGCTCACTAAGTGAACAAAGGACTTGCGAGTCGGAAGCTTTGTTTTGATTGATTGCTTCACTGTTCTGGGGACTGAGCATGCTCATGTTCCCCGAGCTGGAATCGGTTGTGGACGTGACAGCAGAATTATCTGCACATTTAAAATAAGTCAAAAGAGAAAACATGCTTGTAACATCCCTGTTAGTTTGTTACATTGCTCAGTTTCACAACGCATTTATTAAATCGTTTTATTTTTAAATAAATTAAAAAAACGATAGAAAAAACTGTTGCTCACCCCTTGTAGCATCCAGTGTATTCTGTAATATTGTTCTCCGTGCATTCAAGAACCTGGTAATCACACGTCGCCAATTGTAACGTTTTTATGGCAATTTTTCTATGAATACATTGTAATTAAAAAAAAATTGCTTTTTACCAGTTATTTACTTGTAATACTGTCAAGTTAGTTTCGGCAGCTATTAGTTGTTTCACTTCTTCAGATGGATATGGATGCTATAAAAAATATAATTCATAGATTTTCAATCTGGATATCAGTATTGTGCATCTTACTATTAACAGATGTTAACATTTACTTGGTAATATGTTAATCTTACGTGTTAATTTTTTACATGTCAATATGTAAGTGTGGAAGGGGAAGAGGGGACAAGATACTTCCCAAAAGTTATAAATAATGGGTCATGAATGTAGAGAGACTTTACATATATAAGCAATTCTCAGTTCTGAAAGTTTATTGGGAAAAACTAGGTTGTTTGGCTGGTGCGTTAATAATACAGGGTGTCCTGTTTGGAATGCCCCAATATGAACGTGTGATAATAGATTAATGTTAGTTGAACTTGTTCTAGGTGCCATATGAAAATATGGCAGATAGATTCCCCAAGTTTTGGAAGCAATTTTAAATTTGGTACTCCAAGCCAAGGTGGTGGCGACAGCAGGAAGTATGAAAATGGCATCTGTCGTTCAGTGGCTAAAAAAGAACGCCGATGACGATCTGTGCCTTCTCTGTGAAGGTGCCATTTTCACACTTTCTGCTTTTATGGAAAATATAGCATGTAAAGGTGCTTTTCGCACTTCGCATGCTATATTCTCCTTAACTGGAGAATATAATTGGGAAACACTCGGGTAAAGTGTACCGAAATCTAAAATGTATCACGAAATATTTGCCACATGTAATACATACAGGTCTATTACATACAAGTTTATATAGTAGTAAGTTACAAAAAAGGGCGCTCAAGAATCATTTGCTCAGGGCGCAAAAAAGTCCACGATCCGGCTCTGAGCATGTTTACATGCTAAATTCTCCAAAATATTACGAATTCAGTTCACCACTATACTGTCATAAAGCGCTATATTTCAGATATGGCGCTAATCTATCAAAACTTGACAGACTACAAATCATATGACACCTAGAATAAGTTCATATACAGTAACACCCCCCCCCCCCATATTTTGGTTCAATAAAAATTCTACTTACAGCAAGATTGTGAAATAACCACATCTCCATGAGTTGCGTGACATGTTTCGGTAAATCACCACATTCCTGTTTTTTTTTCTCCCTGATGTCACCGCCTTCATCCGGAGAGGATGGAGTTGTAGGTGCTGTCAGTTTTCAAATTAGCATCATTTAGACAGCATATTAACAACGATTATTCTAAAATATGTAACCGGTAGTATCAAAATCTTGATCCTACTTGATCCATGGAACATGGTACTCACTAGGTGGAATACTTAACCTGGTTTCTGCTGATGGTGGAGCAGACAAAGCACCAATCTGAAGCAATGGAGTACTTCCATGAATAATATGTGAATCATGGTGAACACCCTGTACATATTAAAAATTCTGGATAAGGTGTGCGGTGTCATTCTAAAGGTGTGCGTGCATGTAAACTAAGGTTAAGAGCAATTGCAAAAGACTTCCACCACCTCGCCTGTACCTGCTGCACCGTGGGTGGCTGGACTGGCAGTGATTGCGTTGAGTGTCTAGAGTCGGAGGAGTCACTTTCAGGTGAGGTGAACGAATATCCAGGATAGTCGGAGCGCAAAAGGTTCTCGTTCGACACGTGATGTACTTGTCGTAACGGTTTTAGACACGTAATGTACCTGTGGCAAAAATCTTTGCAGAGTTCTTGAACCTTCTCCAACTCCAACAAATGAATCTTAAGCACTTGGATAGCGTTCATTATCTGAAAATTGTGATGGTAAATAGATTTTAAATAAAAAACCAAGTTTTTTTGGAAGCGTAAATGGTTTTGTTTTGTTTTGGAAATACAATGGCACTTACAAAGTCATCTACTTCTGGGTCATCGCTAAAGAACGGCTTTCTGTCTTGTTCCTGGTGCTGGACAAATGCTTGAACGTCAACGTTAACAAATTCTGATGATAGACATTCATCACTTTGCGTTGCCAACTCGCATTTTTCGAAAAGCAAAGCCATCAAGGGAAACAAGGGATGCCTGTATATGAAGCTACATGTTTACAAATAATTGTTTTTGTTTGCGGTGGTTCTATGTCATGTCAACAATGTATACATAGATTGTTGACATTTGTGGTAAGGTGAATATCAACTCACCTATACAACGCTCGTTTATCAGCTTCGAATTGAGCTTGTGTTTTGTTAGCTGATGTGATAACTTGATTAACAGCCATAACAACTGTTGTATCCTGTTAAATAAAAATTTAAAAAATAAAATTTTACCAACAATAATAAAAAAACTAAGGTATGTTATACATTAGTTTAATACATAATAATTTATCACATAATAGTTTAACACATAATAATTTAGTGTTATACATTAATTATGTCATACATTAGTTTAGACTGACTTATTAACATATTATGTTCATACGTCAGTCTAATAAGTGTCTCCACAACTTTTTTATCGCTTTTCTATGAATACATTGTCAGGTAGTCCATGTTTGTTGCAACTACCCCTCCTGCTTTTTTGTCATATCATAATTGTTTGGCTGGTAACGTCCATTTTACATGTCGGTTTTTCATCTTCTTAGTGCGCTGGCATTATTTCGTAAAACACCTTCATCTTTTTAATCAAATGTGAAAGCCCCACGATGGCCTGGTGGTAAGCGCATCCACCTGCAGAACGCTAGGTGGTGAGTTCGCCTCCCACTCGTGCCAAGAGAGTTCAGTTTGGGATCTAACACCACAGGGGCAGTTTTTCTTGAGGTACTCTCGTTTCCTCCTGTATCCTAATGCTCTGTTCCATCACTTTCACCCTTATCTCATCATCGTTCCAGCATTTTTCAAATTAAAGTTCATGCGACAGCCAAATGACATACCTTAACGAAAGTTGGTGCAGTCCTTAAACCATTGGTATATTTTGCTCAAAATGACAGGGTGGCCCACTAAAATTTAGTTGACAATGGCCCAATCCTCCTCCCCTCCCCAACTTCTAAATATTTTAAAAAATTTTATAGATAAAAAAATCATATTTTTGCAAATAATCGCAAGAAGGCGATTTTTTTAGCGTGTATGTATGTTTTTTTTGTTCCCACCTACAGGTGAAATGGCTTGATGGAGATTGATGGATGAGGTGTCTATAGATGGATCTTAATCTCACGTGTCAACCTACTGACAACCTATAGTTACTGAACATTAAGATCATGATCATCATGGTAACAGACAAACACAACGAGGAATGTCTTCTCACACTCTGAATGACATTTGTCATTGAGAAAAGTGTTATGCTAGTACGAACTGCAGGGGCTACTTGGAGTTTAATTAGGGCACCCATTGGCCCTATGGTTGTGTCATTTGGCCCTCAGACTTTGTTGAAATCAGGAAATATAGAAATGTTGATGAGTGAGTATGAAGATGAAATAGGGCTTGTTTTGATGCAGGAGGAAAACTCTCTGGAGAACTCCTGAACCTGTCAATGTGGTGTCAGACCCCCAAACTGAATGCACACGGCGAGAGTGGGAGGCGAACCCGGGCCACTGCCAGCAGAGGTGAAAGCTCTGCTCACCAACGAACAAGATCTTGGCAGGAGAAATTCTAGCGGGAGATTCACAGAGGGCGCTGTATACTGTGGCAATATTAACAGG
>JAQIWH010005300.1:0-14934 GCA_034695005.1 Cryptops parisi | reverse complement strand
ACTTATGCAAAATCGGTGGGTTACTGTTAAAAATCGAGGGCGTTACGCTACATCGATAGAGTCGCGCGCGTTATTTAGAGTAACTATTATATAGTGATGATGATGTTTATCTCTTGTTATAAATACATATGTTTATCTCTTGTTCATATTAAGGAACAAATCTCATGTTTCTTGTCATTTTTAAAAAAAAAAAGAAAGAAAAGTTTTGTTGTTTTCTCAACCTTTTCTTGGTTACCTTAGTCATTGATTATATTATTGTCCCTATGAGATGAAGTTAAATAAAATAAATAACAAAATAAATAAATAAATATTAAAAATGCATATCGCATTCTGTATATTTATATTTGTAGGCTATTTTGTTCACTTGGACTGTTTAAAAGGAAATACAATAAATAATCAAATAAATAAATAAATAAATAACCTACGCCTTTGATTTGGTTTCAAGCGCTTCCATTTCGCAGCAATTTGATTGATTACATTAGGTTCTGACCACTGTTTGAACTTGTTTCTTAATTATTCTAGACACAAAATTTTCCAAATCAGAGATATCTTTTATACAAGAATAACATTTGTGAATGAGGTTATACAGGGATCATGAATGGCTTCCACGCTATTTCTGTTTAAGTTAATTGTTAATTTGACATTTCTTTACATGAAAACTTAGTAACTTGGTTGCCAAACTTCTATGCTCACATTTTCAGAAACTGATACTCAAACACATATTATATTCTGATAAATTTTAATGTGAAGTACAATCACTGTTGTTTGTTTTTTAGTAATTTCAACCAAACATTTGTTCAATTTATGTTTTGATGTTGTTGTTTTCTGTTAAGTTTTCCAACGTTTTTTGTACGGTATGTTAAATGTTTGTTTTTTTGTATAAACTTGTTCTGTAAATATTGTCTCTTTAGGACGAAAATAAAATTAAAAAAAAAACAAAAAAAGTTATTGTTTATTCGTATCCCAGGTTAAGACTGAGACTGAACATCGATTGATTGATTGTTTATTGCGGTTGGATAACCAATAGTGAAAGTTACAAAAAGTAAACTTATATTAACAACACATGGTTGTACCATTTTTTGTCAACAGTGGTGAGAATCTTTTTTTCTTAGACTATACGATTCAGGTTCACTACGCAATAAATGCTTCAATTGCCGATCAAAATGTTTAGCTCACGAACAGACGATCGATGTCAATAGATTCACACATTAAACACACTAAATTATTCTCATATTACAGCATTTTTTTCTACCGTCACGTTTTCCATATAATATATTTCAAACATGGAATCAGTTACCTCTTGCACTGAGAAAAATAGCGGTCACATGCAGGCGCCCAAAATGTTGGAACTTTTGTAACCATTTTAGAAAGAAATTGTCCACACACATTTTAAACGTCAATAATTACTAACTTACATTTTTAACTAGCTTCATAGTTGTACTTCATGTTGTTGGTCTTATAGGCAGTTTTATTATTTTTTTTCCTCGTTTGAGAAATCACGATGACTGAACTTTTTTCCCGCAGGGTGTCAGTTATAATGATTCGGGTAATTAGCCCAATAAACTAAGCAAGCATACCTACTTGTTAACAAAAAAAAATGCAAACCACGCTGACGATGGGACTTTGCAATACCGAGGGAAAGACCAAGTCGTGAACTCGCTTTAAACATTGCTGACGAATTGGCATCCTTAAAGGACGATATTCGCACAGCACAACAAACATCGATTGTTTTTTGTTTTTGTTCATTAATGCTTGAAAAAAAAATGTACGGAGATTTTTCCTGTTGTATTATTATTATTATTATTATTATTATGTTGCTATTCGGTTACTTTTGTACTCTTAGACGAGTAGACTCGTCGGTGCTCGTTGAAGCAAGCCAATTAATAGCGACATTGTTCGGTCATCGTCCACCTGTCGTTCCGCTACTGCCATTTTCTCTCCTAGTTTTCTTTACGCTCCCCCTCCCTTCACCCAAACTCGTGAAGGCAGTGTGTACCGAATTTGGCCGCTGGTGTGGATCCCCCTCTCGACGAAGGTCAAGGAAAATAGCCGGGCTGCACCTCTTAACGGTAATGATTTCCGAAGCTCCTCGTGCGCCTAAGGCCAAGGAGCTGGAAGGTGCTCTCGCGTTCGTTCATCAACGCGTCCTCCCCGACTACCCGAGGGAACGGAGACGAGACGAGAGGAAAGAAAGAAAGAAGGACGAGAGTCCACGGAGATAGAACGACTCCTCGTCGGGCCAAGTGACAACCCACTACGCCAGCTAAAGGGGGCAACGACGACGAAGCCGGCGTCTCGACGAGTAGCGACGGGGTGCGCCGAATCGCACCGAGAGGGAAGATCGCGCGCCCGAATGAAATGGAGAACCCTATAATTTGCTCTTGTTACGTGACCGACCACTTTAATATCGCAGAAGCCATCCTGCTCGAGTCAACCTCGCTACGTCCAAGTGGTCCCGCTTCCATCGACCTCCGAGGTCCACGTCGTCCTAGGTCGGACAAGAACAGAAAATGGAAAACTTCGTAATAGCGGAGAAGCTCGTGGAAGCTAATGACGGAAGAGGAACGAAAAGAGGAACGCGTTTTTTTCTTTCGTTCCAACTCCACCTTCGGACCAATGGAAACCGGAGATTATGGCGAGAGCATTTCATTAACTCGTTTACGAAATGGTCGAACAGCGACGCCGCGATCCAATCCGAGCAGAAGTTAAAGAGCTGGAAGAGGAGCGGCAGCAAAAAAATAATAATCGAAGAGGGGAGAGAGAAAATGAGTTTAAAAAGAAAAAGTAAAAGACTGCTACCGACTGGAAATGAGTGCGAGCGAACGAGCGAGCGAGCGAGAGAGAGAGAAAAGTGTTCGAGGTCAACGTGGCCATTTTAATCTCGTATCAGATCGTGCCACGATTCTACTCATTCTCTACAAACGAACCTCTAGGTACGACAACCGAGTCGCCAAAAAAAGACAACAAAAAATAGTGCGAACCTCTCCCGCCAAAGCCATTCTTCGTTCTTTTACAAAAATTAAATTTCTTAGCCCACAGCGAACGACGCTCGACCGGGGGCGTGAGAAACAATTCTTTGCGTCTATCAAACAGCGTGGGTGGCTTTACCAAATTGCGTATTAGACGGGTGGCGAAGCTTTCGACAGACGCAAATGTGTGTGGACGCACGAATGTCAAAACGAAATAGGATCGCGCGGGTGGTCGTTCTGTTTCGTCCCAACTTTCCATTACGGCTTCCGAACAGCTATCGAACGTCGGCGTGATGGATCGAATTCCTCTCCAACAACAATCGTTTTAATGAGACTGCTGACGCGGCGTCGCAGCATCTCCACTTGGCCGCCATCGATGTTATCACCTTATCATCGTCGTCGTTGCCCACGAACCCCCATCGCTAGCTGTTCGGCTTCCTCCCACGGTCTTTCCCCCTGAACCCGTAATGCCTTTCTGGTGCCTCCGCCTTTAACCCTTTGGATCCCATCGTTTTTCGAACCGATTACATCTCCTGTTCGTGGTCGTCTTTCGTGGTGTGGGTGGTGCCTCTTGGGCCCTAGGCGCCGACGCGAGCTAGCCATCCGTCACTGCGTGGGTGGGGCCGGAAAACGTCAACTAGCTTCCCGGATGCTTGGCGCTGTGGAATGCGGCCACCTCCCCCACGTGTCGGCCGGTGCGCTATGGTCGTCGTTCGTCGCTCGCGACTGTCGCCCGTGGCGAGCACGGCGTGTTTCATCCGACCCCCCGCGGTCGTCCATCGAGCTCGGCGCCTCCGGTGCCCGTCGATCACGTATTGCCGCCTCCTTCATCGTCCGCGGCAGGAAGTAGTCCCCAACACGGGGTAAGCGTATCCGATCGATGATTTATCGAAGCAGCCCCCGAGTCGTCGTCGACCACTCGACCGAAACGATGGTCTACTGACGGGCAAGCCATCGCTCCCATCTGGCCCCAGGGGCGTCGTCCGAGATTCGAAACGAAAGATGAGGTTTGAGACGATGACGACTGATGGATAGGTCACGGGGGTCTCGGTGAGAGAGCCTGGGAAAAGCGCCCCTCCCCATCGACGAGCCGTATTGTTCGTGGGAAAGATGCCGTTAAACCTCCACCCACGTCGCCTACGAGTTGTCTTGCGGGAAAGCTCGCTTCGTTTGGCTTTTCCAGTGCTGCTGCGCGTTGAACAAAAGTACAAGAAGGCTAACCAACGTTCTCAAATAAAATTGCCGTTGACGTAAAGAACGAACGAACGAACGAACGAACGAACGAACGAACGAACGAACGAAGTGAAACGAGGTAGCCAGCTACTCGAGCGAGCGCAAACCCAATCGAGCGGAGCGAAATCGAGCGATGGACGCTTCTCGGCTTAATTAGCTCGAGGCTAATTTATAGCGGCATAAATCTAGGCGCGTACTACTTGTCAGCTAATTTACGAGGGGAGCGCCATGCCGGCCGAGCCGAACGTCGGTTACGCCGTCGCCAATTCCCATTAAGCCTCCTCGGCAGCAGCGCCATCGACGCCTCCGCCCACCTCGTCCGCCCTCCGCTGGCTACCGCGGTAGTACTACTATAGTGGCCCCCCTCCCCCCACGAATGAAATGCTCTCCCTGCCCCCGCCTACGCGACTTCACACGCATCAACGACCACACTACATTCCTGTGGCGCGACAATACAACGGGAGAAACAAAAATACAGACAGCTCACCTTACGTTGCTACCTCCATGGTTACCAATTTAGCTGTTCGCATTATCAAGTCATTCTCTTTCAATTCCAACTATTGTGAGTTGAGTCACACGAATACCAAAACGACGAGCCCGGATACTATGGTACAATATCTACAACAATAAACTGTATAAATCGTACGATGTCAGGGTTCCCAAGGCGAAGAAAAAGAAATAAATCCGCCGCCTCCGTAATTACTAATCGAATTGTTCCACCATAAAAAGCTGGTCGGACGACACGAGCGGGGTGGGTAGGAATGAGGTCCGAATTTCGACCCTTCCGTTTCTCGGTCCTATTGCTCGGACCGGTAGTGGCTCGGCTCCATCACGTCTGCCGAGAGAAAGTCAAACAGATCTGGTTGTGAAAGTTTGGTGGTCCAAAAAACTTCTGTTCAGATTTTATGAAGATTTTATTTTTTCGTTTCCTGGATCAGATGAGTTTTTTGCAGTGTAGTCCTTTACGTGAAAGCGTATTTTTTGTAGTCTCTGCATGTTATGGGCTTAGGTGCGGTGTCAATTAAAGGGTGTGTGAGTTATGCGCCATTTTTCAAGTTCACTCGTTGAGAAGGTAGAAGCCGCGGTGTTTGTTCCTCATTTCGTTCGGGAGAAAATTAGAACCTTGTGAAGAACAATGGATACGCTGCGCTGCCGAAAATATTTTCGTAGATTCATCAAACATGTTCAGGCGTCAAAAAAAGAGTGAAATTTATTTGTGTACTTGCTTGGAAGGTTAAATGATGTGTTTGAATAGATGTTGTGTGACCTGAATCGTGTAATTCAGTATAAGTTGTCTTTTGATCCATCTCCGTTGACCGAAAGAGTGAGCGACATTGTTTCGGCGAAAGAAAAAAATCCGAGTCTCTCGGTCGAAGGATGTGATAGTGAAGGATTTATTTTCGTCGATGAAAACTGATGAGACGTACGTAAAGAAACAGTCCATTCCAATGAGGAGAGGAGACGAATTTCATACAAAGTGGAAAACGCCAAAGACGACGCTGAGAAGGAAAACGCTTCCGTTTCCGTTATACACAACTTGGAAGATGATGGAGAACCTTTTTTACGTAGGCCTTTCATCAAGCACCCAATTTTTTCAATCCACCCACCTGTCAGTTACTTATATAAAAATAGTTACATTACAAGCGGTGAAATTCGTTTTTCAAAACAACGCTGTTAAATACGGTAACTCGGGCATTGGAACTGCCTGTAATTTAATGTTGCGTCATATTCTACGCTCGTTCATCATTGTGATTATACAAATTTCGTTACCTTTCTACTTGTGTTGTATGAAGAAAATTTTTCCCGTTCGTGGCCAACAAATATTAAAACATTACTTTAAATTTGTTGCTGAAACATTAAAAAAATACTTGAAATCGTAAAAAAAAAAAAAAAAAAATCCAAAATTGTTTCCACAGTTACCTATGGTGTTGTTATTTGGGCAGATACACCAACCACTATTTCGATTGAGAAGGTTACAAGTCGCCTATAATAGGATTGTTCGCATCTTGTTTGGTTTAAGCCAATACCGCTCTGTTTCGTCTTTTTTGAGGATACAAGACCTGTTAACAACTCATTATTTTTCATAGAATGCTTGTGGTTGATAGATCCTTCAGATGTTCGGATCACCCTTTGCATTTTCTTTCTAATTATATTATTAACCGTCCTAATCTTCGAGAGGATTATAGGTTTATCCTTGCCCTCCCATCATTTCTTACTACACAAAGTTTTCATCGATTTCCATACATCAATTTTCAAAATTGGAATTCATTACCCCTCTATCTACGAAAACTTCTTTTTGTTGTTCTTCAGTGGATTGTAGCAGAAATTGTGTACATTTTAAAAGGAGATTGAGATGTCATGTTTTAATTGTTTGTCACTAGCTTGTGTTACTTTTGGCCCAATGGGATGTTCAATAATAAATAAATAAATAAATAAATAAATAAATAATAAATAAAATAAATAAATACATCAATTTCGGTTCGTGAAAACTGTATTATGTGTAAATAAATAAATAAATAAATAAATAAATAAATAAATAATTGTTCATCATCATTGAATGCAATAAACTTTATTATATAACGTCTCTGATGTAATCGATAGTCGAGTCAATAATCACGGATCGGGTTATTCCGATACTAAAGTGTCGACGTTCTTCAATTCGAGTTAATGCTACCCATTACCACGTGTGCGACTCCTCGTTTTACGTCGTCGGGTCGACCAGGGAGTTCGTTTCTCTCTAATTAGCAATTTGAACTAAACGAAATGTTGTAGGGCGCTTGCCACCCATATACATGGTACATTGGTACGTGATGTGTCCAAATTTTCTTGTAATAATATGTTATGTAAAAATTAATTATGTTAAATCCAATTTGTGTCATTTGATTCTAAGGATCGTTTAATAAATAATAATAATAATAATAATAATAATAATAATAATAATAATAATAATAATAATAATAATATTAAAAACAAAATGTTAAACCTTTCGGGACAAAGCAAGTTATGAAACGTGAACCATTTAAAATCTTCTCCACGTCGAGGCATTTCAAACCGTCATAGCTGGTTTAGCTATTGTAGTTTGTTTTTTTTTTTAATTAAAAAACCACCCCAAAAACAAAGCTGCAAAAAAAACAACGATAGAAGAAAACAAGGCGAGCCATAACGTGGTTCGGTAGCCGAAGTAAGTGGGGAGGAACTGACTGGGAGAAAATGGCTCGTTCGGTCGGTAGCCGTAGCGGCGAGAGGCCACCTGACCTCGTGGCCTCTTCCCAGGCGCGCGGGTAAAAGGGGAAGCGACGACCTTGCGGTGGTTCGTGCTGCTGGTGGGGGAAAACGAGCAGCACCAGCTACCTGCTACCTGTCTCTGCCTGAGAAGATGATCACGAACGTCGTACCCTCCTCCAATACGCAGCTTAAGTGGGTTAACGGCCGCTCGGTTTTCGAGTGGAATCCCTCACCACCGACCTCTACCCCTCTCGTCGGTTTTAATATTAACGTCTTCCTTTGCCAACATACGTCGAAACAAAACACCATCGACGACGACGACGACAAGAATATGAGATATGAGGAGGCACTTAGTAGCGAAACTGGCCAAAGGTGACTTTTGAGAATTAGCTTTCTTGGTCGTACTAGATCGTTCGACGACGAAAGCGTGATTTATTTATACTTGTCCCGTCACAAGGCGTCCGCTCCTCATCAGCCACCTTCGACCAACTCGCCATGAACTTCGCACCCGTCACTCGTTGCCGAGTTAAAAGAATCGGGCCGTTACTTAATATTTATAAAAACGGAATTGGGCGTTACGCGCCTGGCCGCCCGAGGCTCCTCCGACACAATGCATCGGCAACCGAAGGTCGCGAACCAACAACTAAAAAGAAAGCTAAAAAAACAACATAAAAAGCGAGGATCGAGTTGGTGGTAAGCGGAGCGCCCTCCCCTTGTAGTACGTGGTAGGTGAGGTAGCCTACCTCTAGCAGTTGAAAGAACGAACCAAACCCCGCTAGATCGGTCGGGCGACCCAAACGGTGGGCGCGTCGTGAGAGCCGTCTCGTTAATCCTACGCTGACGACGACAAACGACAACACTCACCGAAGGACGCCCGCGTTGCCACTCATTCACTACCCACACTCGGGAGCGATGACGACCACTTAGCTCGCCTACACCTTGCCATTTTATTTTTTCTAACTGCGCGCCTACCAGGAACGAGAGCAACGAACGCCCAATACACAACAATCCGACGCTCATTGTCGCTCAGATATTTGTTTTAATACAAATTAAAACAAATACACCCTCTCTATGGTCTCTTCCGACTGAATATAATATAATATAAGATAATGATCCTAGCTAAAAGCTCATTCAACAACACTTGCTTGACAGATTGCTTTATCAGCCTCTAAATCACTCGTTAATGGTTTGTTTAACCTTACAGAACAATTGAATGGTATTTGACACTTATTTTTAATAATTTTGTATTCTTAACTTTGCCTATCTATGTTGGTCACTTTGACTGACCGTGAAATAGTAAAAAAAGTTAAAAAAAAAAGATTCCCATTCTAACGGAAGTGACTGGTTCATGTGGGTTCGCGAGATGAGTGACAGCTTCTCGTTGCGAGGAAAATGTTTTGTTGGCAACCGCTTGACGGGCAACAACAACCTTCAGCGTGGATGTTGTTAGTTATGAATGAAGTGGCTCTCGCTCGCTCGCTCGCTGGCTACCTGTCTGGCCTTGGCTCGTTTTCGTCGTTTCGTTCCTCTTCTTCTGCCCATCGCGGGAAATGATCGTCACGCCTACTCGCCACTGGAAGCGAATGCCTTCAGAACGAACAAACCATCAGGGGGAAAAAATTAACAACCCCAAGAGGGGCGAGCAAAGGCTCATCGGAAGCCACGGACGGATCGAGTTGCGCGATGGGTCGTAAATAGTCTCATGTCGGGTAGCGCAACTCTCTCCCATCGCTTCTCGTTCTTTGCATAATTCGTCGTTGGTTTGCTCCGATCATTAGACCGACCAGTGATCGCGATGGATGGCCATCGTAATTACAGACCTACTGCCGAGGCGTGCGAAGAAGGGAGAACAGCAGCAGCAGCAGCAGCAGCAGCAGCAGCAAAGAGGGGGCACGAATGGAGAAAAAAAATACCATACAACAACGTAGCGAATTTCGATTGGACGAGCTACCGCTTTCGTTTAGCCCTCGGTGATCATCAATAGCGAAAGAGAAAAATCGTCGGCTTTCCCACCCCCTCCGCGAGTACAACGAAACTAACCCCATTTTTTAATTCAAAAGTGGAAAAAAAGATATCTACGGCGACCAACCGTGAATTTTGTCTAGCGCTTCAAAACACCGTACACCGTACACGGTGTCCAAACACCTATTCCTGATTGATAAGATTTAGTCAAACCTTGCCACCATTGTCCTTCTTTTCCAAATATCTTTCTTTCGTCGCAATTTTTTCATCCGTGTCGTTCATCTATTATCTATCTATCGCCCGTTATCTATCTATCTATCTATCTATCTATCTATCTATATATAGATAGATGTACCTTATGGATATATGCCATTTGGTGCCCCTGTTGGCTTTTGGCCCGCACTACCCTAAATCCGCCTCTGTGCAACAAATAACGTTATTGTTTGTTTGTTTATTAATGCGGAACAAAGCTCAATAAAAGATGCGTGCAGAGCTTTAAATCAGGTGAATAATAAATGCTGAAACAGATCTTTATCAAATTTTTTAAATATATTGTCCTCCATATCGTGAATGCTACTTTTCGAAGACGGTATGGGAGAAGATACGTATTATAGGGATATTTATGTTACACTTTATCTTGATTTCTAAAATTATGTCACGATGTATGTTAATAATACCGTGCAAAGACCCTACTGTTGTTCAACAATAGCATGCTTGCACACTTTTTAAGCACCAATGCCAATTCCGGGCGAAGCAAACTTAGTTGTTCTATAAAACGCTATAGGCTTTCCTGACAGGCAAGTCACGCTCAGCTACCGAATCACATCGGTGATTCAACCTTTCTCACTGTGACAGTTCTCTTCCGCACGGAACACGGGAAACCTCCGTCGCTTGATAATGACTAACGCGTTAGACAAGCGTTAGGCGCTCACTCACCCCGCCAGAAGAAGGACCGTTCCGCTGTCTGAAAGCCCAGTCGACAAATTGCAGTGCGCTACGCTATGCCGTACACGGCGGCGCCTTATGGGCTTATGTTTGATCCGGCTCACCGACCCTCTTTTCTCCCGCTGGAAGAACGAACCAAAGAAACAATAACAACAAAAAACCTTTCCAACGCCCCGCTGATCCCTAAACTATCGGCAAATTTGGCCATCGTCAAAAGAGCGCTGTGACAAGAATCAATTTGCAGCCATGACGGGGCGCATTCCCAGCGGCCACCGCGGCCGACGGTCCGACGCCCCCGCCACGCTCGCCCCTTTGTTCTAGCGACGATCGACAACAACGGCCAAGAAACGGAGCATGATTCATCAGCATTCCCCACGAAAAAGAATTGGAAAGAAAACCAAGACGAGCCACCCCATCCCACGTTCAGGGGAAACGGCGGAAGTCGGTTTTTCTAGTCAACACTCGGGGAGAACTGGAAAATTGTTTTTATTGGATGGACAACCATCCGCAACGATGGTGTTTTTTAAAGCCCGGTGAAATAACGGAATAAATAACGATCCACTCATCGCCCGAGCATGGAAACGTTAAAAAAAACAAAAAACTGCACGAGTGGCCCCCTTCCTTCCTTCCTTGCTCCTCAAGAATCCTTGAAAATGAAGACATCTCGTGAGGGCTGCGCTATCGCAGCTATATTAGAATCGATGTTGTCGTTTCACATCGAGTGTGTACAAAAAGTTTCTCTTTAATTTCGTATTTAATACAACTGACAAAACGTTGCAACTAATAAACTCAGCTCGGGACACGCTGCCATTCATTCCCAACTAATTCGATATAACCACAACTTGTAGGTGATTTTTCCTTCCAAAAGAGAACCTCACAACACAACCCTCTTTTTAGGTTACCCAGCGGTTGGATTTTTTTTTTCACGGTCCAAAACAAGGGTAAAAACAATACCAACACAGGGAAAAGAAAAATGTGTAACAAACAAAATGATAATGATACATGTACATTAATGAAAATAAAAACTGAATAACAGAGAAAACCTAAAACTAATGACAATAGCCCACAAACTAATAACAAAAAAAATTCTTTTGGTTAAAAGCTGCACTGACTTTAACAACGCAATGACCAAACACATTACTTGAATGAACTCGGGGTGAATTCACCCATTCAAACTTCATTGGTAGGCCTACTCAAAAAAAAAAGATTGACAGGACCCTCTACCTTAATTATTTTGTTTTTTTCGTTTTTAAGTTTGTAGTTGTTACTGAGTTCGATTTGTCAAAATCGTATGATGCAAAAATAAATAAAATAAAATTTTACGCCCATCGTGGGTGCAATAATGACTTATTATTATTAAAGCATCGTTATCAACGCTCTACCAACCAAGAGGGAGGTTTAGTCAATATACTTAGTAGTTTGTCTTATCGTCGATGATGATAGTGGTGGTTAAACCAGGAGGAATGTTGTCATCAAACTGTTATACGACGTGTCGATGACAACGATTCCTTCAACCACAGTAGTAGGAAGAACCATCGTCATGATGATCGTAAATAACAAGTGTTACACACTTACCATTTGACGGTCGTCTATGATCCCGCGACGAGACGGTTGGCTATGCTGCGTACCTTCACGTTTCGAGTTTCGATTCGCTCGCTCGCTCGAGTTGTTATTTCTCGTTAAAAACATTGCCATTTTCGATCGGTCGCTCGTCGATTCCATTTCTTTCACGTCAAAATTGTCTCTTGAGTGTTCCATTCCATGTCGCTTGGCACCCAATTGAACTTGATTGTCTTTGGGAGCTGACCAGACCCGATTCAAATCTGTAATAAACGAATAACAAATACATTCAATTGATTTTTTTTAACGAATCAATGGACGAGTATAAGGTACGATAGCTCGCTCAATTTACTTGATAAAAAGCTAAAACCGGTCCATTTACTAATGTTCCCATAACAATACGTGTAAACAGTAAATGAGCTCAAATAATTTTTTTTATCGATTATAAAGAAAAAAAGGTTTTCCCGATCATTGTTGGTGTGCCTTCAGCTAGTTAGTTATTACTATTAAATTAAAGTTAACATTAAAAAAACAAACAAACTAAAAACAATTTACCATATCAAACCAACATGAACCGCTAAAACACAGAGTTCACGAGGTGAATTCATTATCTTCGTACTTTGAATCAAATTTGCTTACTTCATTTAAATAAAAACATAGTAATAAAAAAAAAGATTTGTAAAAGTGTTGCGTTTAGTGCGAAACTGAAGGTGTCAACCTTAACACTCCCACTCAGTCCTAGGTTACCATTAAAAGAAACTCAAACTTACGCTAATTGCAAGCACTCATCATACATAGACCACCCTCTCTTATTTTTTTCCGCTAGGAAAATCGTTCATTTTGCAAGCTTTATTTTTATTTACTTTTTATTTAAAGAATTGAATGGACCCCAAGGACCAAATAAAGAAATCGCCTATAAAAATCAACTGACTGTTGTACATGCAACAGGTAGCCTACGATAGACAGGAAGACAGCACCGACTTTGTTAAGACTTGATTAAATCAAGAAGAAATACAGAAAGGCAGATGGAATGGAGAACCCCGAAAAACCTGCCTGCCCTCGTGGCAGTGGCGGAGGACCAGCTCCAAGGAAGAGGAGAACGTATTCGCTATTTTTAAAACAACGCTCTTTAGCACACAAATTACTATGTTTGTGTGTGTTTTATGTTTTATGCTTATGTTTTATTACACAATCCTTAGAATTATAGTACTAAAAAAGGAAAAAAATATATAATAATTATAATTACAATTCAGTCTTACAATCTTGAAACTGACATGTTTAAATGACTTTTTATCAAAGCTAGAAAAATTATATCAAGACTGGTCCATTGGTCCAGGGCCTACCCTTGTATTTTGGGAAGATTAGGGCGTTCTTAAAACGAGTCGGATAAACCGACGTTTGACGAAAAACATCAATGATGTTCCAGGGATAGGATACTCATCTTTAGGTGGGTGGGAAACGACCCCAGTCCCCAGAATATCATTATTTTTCAAGCGTTTGTTTTTTGAAACGTGTTTGATAGTGTCTACAAGTTCTTCAATAGTCATATTATATTAGTCCTAAAGAATAGAATACTTGAAATAGCCAGAGGCATTAAAAAACCCTAACCATCCCCTCAGCTTTATTTTTACTAAAATAAATCCTAGTGGATCGAGGCATAAGACACAAACGAAGACAACAAATACAAAAGGATCAATCAATAAGGAGTATGTAATTTATATCAATATTTTTCTTATTCAATTCGCTCCTTTAAACGTTATAAAATTGTACCATTGAGTGATTTGCCGAATCACTCTAGAATCACATTCTCAATATGGATCGAAATGCCATTCCAGATTAAGAAATTAGCATTAACATGCCCGAGTAGCGGCTGTTTGTACTCATTTTAAAAAAAAAATATTGTTTCGTATTCGAACAAATTTTAACTCAATATGAATTATGGTTCATCCATTCTTGGAATTGTTATAGTTGTACTATCAACCTCATCCCAGGGGAAGGGATGAACTTGTTAGAACCTTTTTTTAGTTTTTTCATTCTAATTGAAGGCTTGCCCGGAATAACGTTGCATGTAACAATTCCCATCACTAACAAGTTAAAAATCTTCAAAATTTTGAGTTACGAAACTTATTACTTTCAACCGTTTAAAACATCTTACGATTTTATTTTATTACATGACACTTTTCACACGTTAAACAAATACAAAAAATTGTATGCTGACAACAATCTTATAAATTTCATACAAACAACACAATAAATACTAAATAAATTATTAAAATCCTATCCTTGCAATTGCTTCCACCAGTGGAACTCTCTACCAATTGTCTTCTTTTAATACTTCAAAAACGTTTAACACTTTTCTCTTTAAACATGTGAGTACTTATGTTTATTTGTATCGATTCTTTGGGATTGTTTTGCGCAAAAAATAAAAAAATAAAATTTCATAGTTTTGAGTAAATGGCAAAAAAGTATTCAGCAACACATTGATCGTCACCTATGAGGGGTCCAAATTCCAAGTGATATATTACCATTTTATTTGTTTATTTTATTTTATTTTATTATTTGCAATTTTACGTCCCTTAGGGACAAATGATGTTACACACACAACAATGATAATAAAATCAATTACAATGTAAAATAGGGTATCTCAATTTCTTTTTAAAATGGATACAATCACCAACACAGCTGCCAGAAGAGCAAAGGAAAGGAACTTTTCGAACGTAAAGAGGTACCATACCAATGAATCTAACCTAATTCGGTTCCTGTAACATTGCTCCAGCAATGTACAGTACCTGTAACTCAGCCCTCAGCCATTTTTTCGTGACCATTTTTACTTTTCACGTGTTCATGATCCGCGCATTTGTATCACTGGTTTCGAGAAATAACTACGGGTACCGGATATTCAATTACTCAACTTGCATCGCAAGTTGCAAACGTTTTAATATAAAAATTGCTCGTTATTTTAGAACTAGAAATGAACCCCCGTGGTTGGTATGGTAACCACGGGGTGTCTAGAGGCAAAACTTGTGTTTATATATTTTTC
>JAQIWH010005299.1:0-14934 GCA_034695005.1 Cryptops parisi | reverse complement strand
CTTAACATAAAGGACGAATATAGTTTTATGATGTAAGAGAAAACAGAGAAACACAGAGAAAACCTGCCCAGTGGTGTCAGACCCTCAACTGAATTCACCCCGCACGATCAGGTGGTGAATATCTGAACCACCAGGCTACCACGGGGACCTACTAAAAGTGAGCCGCAGCGCATGAATATGTGTCAAGCTGTATCCAATAAAATATAAAACCAATACAATTAAATATAAAAACAATTGATCAGAATAGTATGGTACATCATCAATTATAAATGATGAACTTTCTGAATGTTTCACTCAACCCTGCAAGTCTCTATAATGAGAATCCCTTAGAAGTGACAGATAAACAATTTTAGAAATATTTAACTATATTACCATACTATATTAAGCTTACATATCTTACACAGCTTTACCTAAGGTACCATGAAGAAAACCAAAAATAAACTTTATTTATTCAGTCAAAAAAAAAAAGTTTATTTGCACTTTTTTATGAAACATTATTGTGGTTCCACTGACCATACAGTTATGAACAACAATAAGTTTTTCTTTCCATTCTATACAACTCGACATTGACAATTTTGTTATTAAGACAATTGACAATTTTGTTATTAAGACAATTGACAATTTTGTTTGTTATTATTCCCTTGGTAACAATTTTAATTCTACGAGAAATAAAACTTGCCTATCCTAGGCTATTCAAGCAATTTATACATTTATTGTCCAATTGATGTAAGCTCACTGAATGAAAATTTAAATTTAAGATCCCCCCAATAAAATCGTAGGTTACAAAATGATTTCATCATGAAACATGAGTATAGCACCGGATCATACAATGGTAAAGACACAAAGGAAAAATTCCGTGCCCTGAAAAACAATTATCACAAATAAAAAACTTTTGAAGCAAAAATTTGTTTACCTTACTAACTGGATAGACCGTTTTAACACCACATTTTGCCTCCCATCTAGAGGCTTTGTCAGTAAGAAAAAAAGAGTCGTGTGGTTTGAGTTTGTGTAAACAGTCACCTGTCTCTTTCTTACACTATTTTCATTCATACCTTTCTTTCTTACCTGAAGTCTCTAGGTGGGAGGCGAAATGTCATGAAGGTGTTAAATAGGTTCACGTACGGGAGTGAGTCAAACAAAATTTTATGCCATAATAAATTAATGCTAAAGACTGCGTTTCAAAAACATTTTTTGACCTTGACAATATTAATATATGGAATTTAATATCACCAAATTTGAACAAGTTAATAAATGTGAACAATACTGGTATCACTAAATTTGAAGCTTTGCAGTTTCAGCACCCAGTAAGAAAACACCATCACCTCTCACTTAAACCACCTGTACCTGTAATACTATACTTTAATGAATGATTTGAATTAAAAATTGTATCTCCTAATGCTTTCCTGATGCTACTTGGTTCGAACAGTTTCTAGTCTGCACAATGCTTGTAGTTTTTTTCCTTTGTTTTTTTTTGCCTCATCGTATTTGAATCAACAACTTGAAAAATAAAATACTTTTATATCTACAGAAAACAAGATTAACATAGCTAACACTTTGTATACAAAAGCAGAACTGATCAAATATGAAAGAATCTGATATTAATTGAAGCGTTGGATGAAATTACGGAGTAACTCAAAAAATTTAGTTTTGAAAAAAAAAAAAATTTTGCCACTTGCAAATTTAAGATTTAAAAACAATTCCTGTTAACTGTATATTTACAGAAGAAAAATGAACAGGTTTTGCAAAAAATCTGTTAACTTTAGTTGACAGGCTTCAAGTTACAGACTAATTTAAAAATGCATTTCCGTCCTTATTCCAAATATTCTGCTGCTTTAGACCGTTTTTCCAAAGATCAGTATTTTTTTCATTGGTTTGGAAGAGAAGCAAGCGAGTAAAACGAACAGGAGATGAAGCACAAGAAGAAAGAAATCGCAAAAAATTTCAGATTTACAATAGTCACGTTCCATGTTCTTTCTCCAAAAAGTCTGAAAGTGCAAATTATATGCAACCCGATGTCTTTATACTATATTACTGGTCTAAATCGATTCAATATATGCATTTTAAGGAATAATGAAATAAGTGGGTTTACACCGGTCTTCCAACCAACTCCTCAATTCAACTGCAATACAAATTAGAAAAGGTTACAGATAAGCTTGTGTGTTGTAATGTAATAAACTCAACATAAAATAATGTCTAAAAGTGAAGTTTGAATTATTTAAAACTCTACATTTAATAGTGTAATTAATCTTATTTATCCTTGTCTGTAGACAAGCTGAGGTAGACGCATCAAGTACATCATGTGTACAATGGTGATTGCCTAACATTGCCTCCCATTTCTGCTGCTCAAACGTAAGTTAGAATTATAAAGACAACGTAAAAATATTATCACACTGGTTCATGTAACAATTTAATAACCCATTCAGATGTAAAATAACACTTCTTTTCTTGTGTACATTAGAATACAGTAAATAAACTATAGTACTTTGTTTGAAACTGAGCATCTCCGTATCAACTGACCATAATTTAACATGTCACTAGCTTTTCCCTCTTGTACATCAGTATGCACACTTTTGGCTTGTTTTAAAGGAACTTTGTCTGTTGACACAAAATAATAAGTATTGGGTTCAATTGCACTGACAGTTCCTTCAGCAACGAATCGCAGCTGATTGTCAGTACCAGTAGCTTTAAAATGTTCATCTTGCAACCACCAGATCGGATATATTAAAAATTCTTTTCCACCTACTGGTTTTTTAAACCACACGCCCATGGTTCCATTAATGTAAACATCAAGAATCCATTTAGCAACTAAAACTGTTCCTGTGAAAAACAGTTCAGTTCGATCTGCTGTCATCGGTTCAACAGTAAGAACATCATGAATGAGTTCCTGATGCACTACAGATTCCTGATTCTGAGATTCACCTGTCTTATAAATACAATCATTTTTAGACACATACAATATAAAAATGTTTTTCTGCAAACAAATAAAGTTATCTTCTATTGAATTGAGAACGCAATGTTCCTATAATAAAATTCAATAACTATACAAGCACTAAGATATCTCTAATCTGGAACAGAGATGAAAAACAGAAAATTTTCTCTGTCCTAATCAACATCAGTTATGAACAAAAAATCTTTTTTATCTTACTGATCGGATACACATTTTACAAAAATTTGTTTCCTTCAGAGACTTCGTCAGGTAAAAAAAGTAAGATAGAAAAAATTGCAAGAGCTAAGAGCACTTTGTGCACTTTTTACACAGCCATGTTATGGCTGTGTAAACAGCTCACCTGTTTCTCTCTTACAGTTACCTCCATTCCTGTTTTTTCTTACCTGATGAAATATCTAAGAAGGAGACAAAACGTTGTGAAGAAGTTAAAAAGGTCTACCCAGTCAGTAAAGGTAAAATGTAAATATTTTACTGGTGGTAAATTGTGAAACAGTGAACTATGTGCAGCAGATTTACCTGCAAATTCAAAGGCATGTTAGAGAACAAAAACTGCATCTTAGCATGTTCCATTCTTGTCACTGTCACTTTTTCAGACCCCTTCACTATGAATCCTTTGTCAACTGTCCAAATTGCAGAATTGGTACAATTGCTGACAAATCCAACACTTCCATTCATGTAGGCAAAATAGGTATTGTTCAGCCATGCTACATTGTTTTCTGGTGACCAATCTAATGTTTTGCTGACGATGTCTTCAAATCTCATTTGACCTGGTACTACTTGAATGCCAAATCTACAATCAAAATGCTGCAGTTGGTCGATAAATATTACCAAATGTTTAATATATGCTTCAGAAGATGGTCAACATAAGATAAACATTCATAACATAATTAAATCTAAGTCACAGATTATTAGTTTTTATCTATGGTTAGCCTGAGCAATCGTGCCCACTAAATATCAATGGTATTAAGTTATTATTCCAGCTATTCCATATTAAATTATTATTATTATTATTATTTTTATTATTATAGTGACCAGGGCTGTACGCACAGGAGGAGGGGGGGATTTAGAGGAGAATCCCCTCCCATTTGAAAAACATCAATTAATTTTATCCAAATATATCGATACATATCAAATAATCGGTAGATTATCCCACTCCTTCACTTGATTTTTGAGCAAAATCAACACATTTTCTAGGTGAAAATATGTTACTCGGTAAGTTAAGACGAATTCATAATCACCTCGATCATCAAAATCCATCAAGTAGTTTTGTTTTCATATCTAGAAATGCACAACTCACTCACTCACACGCTTACACAAAATGTTCATATATTGGCATATAGTGCCCGCGATATTGGTTTTTCATTGATCCCATATAGCCAGTGTCACTCAAGAGAACATGCCAGATCCAATGACACCTTATCCATCAAAATTTATTGAGCCAATTACTTTGTAGAAAGGTACAAAGAATAATGCATATATGGCATGTAGCGTCCGTCATATTAGTTTTTAATTGATGTCATTTGCCAGTATTGGTCGGATCTCTTAAGACAAATCCATAGCCACCTCATTCATTAAAATCCATTGAGTAGTTTTGTTTTTATACGTAGAACTCACAACTAACTCACTCACTTACACAAAATGTTGATATATTGGCATATAATGCGCGCCATATTTGCGTTTCATTGATGCATATAGCCAGTATCACTTGTGAGAGTAAGTTGGATCCGAGGACACCTCAAACATCAAAATCCATTGAGCCATTTAGGCTTTAAGAGGGTAAAGAATTATGCATATATAGCATGTAGCATCTGCCATATTAGTTTTTCATTAATGCCATTCACTAATTTTACTCGGGACTCTAAGACAAATCTACAGACACATCATTTATCAAAATCCATCGAGTAGTTTTGTTTTTATACGCAGAAACTCACTCACTCAGACTCACTCACAAGTGAAACTAATATAAAGAGTATAAAAATACCATACGCAACAAAATAGTGACAAAAGATAATAAAATGGGGGTATTCTCGAAATAAACTTTTAAATAAACCAAGCAGAATGTTAAGATTCAAAGCAATGTTGGTTTCAATTTATTTTTCACCAATGTAATTTCAATGTGCAAGACAACAGTGCACATCCGAGTCTCTGAACAGTTCGAGTCTCAGATCAGACTCGAACAGTTAGTTTCGAGTTTCTCTCTGCACAGTTTAGCTCATTTGACTCAAACCAAAGCTCGGATATCAATGAACACTTGCAGACTCACGAGTTTGAACATGGTTGTTTGAACGAGTCATACTCAAACATTTCGAACGAGTCCCATTTCTTCTGAACGAGTTTGAACGAGCCTAAACGCTGATTTGCACGCCTCTAATAAAAATACTCCAATTACCAAAAAGTATCGATAAATATATCAATTTTTAGTATCATTTTGTTTTGGAAAATCCCCTCCCTTGACTGAATCCTATGTACGGCCCTGATAGTGACATTCTAAATAATTCCTAATCATATGAATAGGCGTGCGTATAAGAGAAAAAAACAGTAGATATTTCAAAGTCGGTTACAACTGAAAAGAGTATTAAAGGTTACGTTTTGCCCTTCAGCAAATGGGTCCCAACATGCTGATCATGGAAGCTCCAAGAAGAAACGTTATTGCCATAATCGTTGGCTAGCTTATCAAAATATTTCTTTGCAGTGTCATTAAAACTGATGAGTACTTCTGGCAATGTTCCTTTAAAAAATAATTAATACTAAATTTTTATGACACTCATAGTATTAACTGAATGCAGATGAAACAACTTACTCTTTTGCTCAAATGAAAATTTCACTTTGTGCTAAATACAATTTTTTTTTAATTAACAAATGCTGTCCTTGTCATCAAATGAAAAATGATATAATTCAAGTCATTACAAACCATAGCAAAAAATATGAGTAACAATACTGCTCTCAGTTCCATCCTTTATCACTATTGGTATAACAACCACTGGTACAGACTGACATACGATACTGCCATCAGGTAACTAAATACAGTCAACTCTCAGTTTTCGAATGAGTTAGTTCCAGGAAGTTTTCGTTATACGCTTCGTTCATTACGTGTACCTTGCATTCCTGACCTTTAAAAAAATGTATTGTATACATTAGCAGTCCTTTTAAAGCATTAAAACTTATGTACTAAACACCTAATGGTCCATACAATATTTATATAATTCATGTACTGTGTAATAGTTTATAACATATATTGCTATAAATTATTTTACATGATTTATATAACCATACATTAATCATGTTGTATTCTATCATATACAATACAAATAATTTAAAAAACCAGAAATTTGTATCTATCAACAACGAACATTAGTTGTGACATTTGTTATAGTGTTTTTGCAAATGAAACATACATAAATGCAAGTTACCTGTGCCAACACCAATAATTTTTGGTTAATATAAACTATATGCTTTTAATAGAGTAATTTATAATTGAGAAAAAATAAAATTAACTTTCATTTAAAGTGGTCATCTCATAATGAAGCTAGTTTTCTTCGCCAATTTGACAACTGAACTACAAATGATTATAATAGGACAGAATGAGCCCGCACCAAAACAAAGTGAAGCCTAGTCAAACCTTGCCGCATGTTTTTAGTTTTCTGATATTAGTCCATTGTTTTGAAAATTCTTTAAAATGGAGTCTGTTGTATCAAGGGTCTAAGTATAATTATGTAAAAAGAAACAAAAAACACTCCTTGATTTCATTGGTAATATACCTGAGCAACTAAGCTCACATGCAATGACACATGTATTTTAGAGTTTGCAGGGCAACTAATCCAGTAGCAACTAGTCCACTAACTAAGGTTGGTTTATTTAAAACGTTACATATGAAGTCGTTTATTCAGAAGCAATTCAGCTACAATGATATTTCCCTAGATAAAACACATAAGTTTTCTCTCAGGACCTCTGAGAGAAACAGTTTCAGGGGGTACAAAATTTGTTTTGGGTCCCCTTTTTTTCTCGAATTTATTACTGTACCCGACTGTGCAAGAAGGCGGATTATGTTTTTAGAGTATCTGTATTCATGGTTCTTTATTCCCTCCTATAGGCTAAAAGCTTGTTGGATTTTGATGAACGACGTGTCTATGGGTTTGTCTTATTCTCAAGAGTGACACTGGCTACATACCATCAATTAAAATTAATATGGTGGATGTTACATGTGATAGTTTATGTATAGTGGTTTTTTTTTTGTTTTATCTTGTTTGTAATTTAATTTTTTAATATTAGTTTCTGATTAATACTTTGGCTCCAGGGCTAGGCTTTTTTGGACCACAGCAGTTACAATGTAAAATCGGCATTCCCTTTTATACATCCCCTGGCAGAAAGTATTCAAACACGCTCACTTGTATCACAGAAGTCAACTTTCAAACACTGTAGTTTTAAAGGAAATGCTTGCAATATCAAAGACAACTACGTTTTTCTTAGACTTGTTTAATAGCTGTACATCACAAAATAATTGAACCTTTCAATTTATTATTAAGCGTGGGTTTTTTTTTTGGGGGGGGGACACCCCACTGGAAATGAGTATTCGAACACATATGTGATTGAAAAAAAGTATTCAAACATAATAAAAAATTATAAAAAGTACTAATTACGTTCATTATTTTAATACTGTGTTGGACCTCCTTTAGTCTTAATTCATGCAGGCATTAATTACACTAGATGCCTGCGCATACCAACGTCTCTTTCATCCCAGATACAGATCAATGGTTAAGGTAGGTAGGTAGGTACTTGGTGTTTAACGAGGGCACCGAGTTTTACAACCATTTCATTTGGCCCTCAGACTTCAGTGAAATTAGAAATACAGAAATGATGATGAGGATGGTAAATATGGACAGGGTTTTATGGTGCAGGAGGAAATGGGAAAACACCGAGAAAACCTGCCCCATGGTGTAGACTTTCTCATGGTTCTCCCCTTTCTTCCTGCATCATAAAACCCTGTTCCATGTTTATCATCTTCATCTCATAAAGGTTCAATTTTTTTTGTAATATGCAGCTATTAAGCAGGTCTACAAAAAGTGTATTCACTTTGAAATTGCAAGCATTTCCTTCAAAACTAGTGTTTGAAAGTTGACTCGAATGAGCGTGTTCGAATACTTTCTGGTAGGGATTGTAGGCCCTGTTCTTTAAGTTCCGCTTTTTTTTGTTATTATCCAGTTTGGTGGTAAAAATAATGAAAATCATCAAAAAGTTGGTGGTACGGCCTACAGCTAGTGCCCTGCACATGACATGAACCATGACATGAATACAGAAATTTTTCATGATAACACATTAATAAAGCACATTTTCTACCTAATATGAATCCAATGGCATGAGTTAATTCTCATAACAAAAGCAAGCTTTTACTGTAGGCCTACAAACAAACACAAAAAATGCTACAGAGCAAACATAAGTGTCACCAATTTCAAAACCTGGTCATTTTAGTCAGATTATTGATTCGATTTGATTGAAGTACCTCCAAGTCATGATTGGCAAAACAAATGTCCCTTTTTTCTTATTTCCAAACTAATTGTCGAGGAAAGTGTCTCTCGCTTACAAGTTTCCAGCGCAAAGTATAACATGAAACTACCTCATCCCCCTTAGTGCCAATCAAGATCCTGTAATTAACAACAACAACAACACAAAAGTCATCAACCAATGGTATGTGGGTGAGAATTACCAGGTTACAAAACCAGCTTGCATAGAATTAATTGCAATAATTTTTTATGTGCATGTAACAAGGTCTTCTAGGTTCTGGGAAGTGATCTTCATGATATCAGCAATAAAATTAAACCAAAATCTAATAACTTTTAAATACTTTCTGTGAAGCATCAATAAATGTAGCTTTTAAATAAACCATTCTAAGAAAGTAGATATGTTAAAAGTAGATAAATATTTTGTTTCTTGGTCAAGAAAACTTATGTCTCTGATAGAATATTTTGGCAGTGCATTAATTGACTTCATTACACGGTTTGTATCAAAAAATTATAAAGCAAGCTTTGATTTTTCAATTTAATTTTCTTTGTTTGTAAATGGCTTTTGAAATGCACGAAAAATCAGCAAAACATTACGAAAAATGGCATAGTGTTCCATGTCAAAAAACAGTGTGAAACGCACATTTACATAGTCTATTCTGCAAAACAAAGCAAATTCAGTTTGAAAAAAAAAAACTTTTTCATAACAAAAATATACGATATTTTGTAAAACCCCAATATAAGCCATGACACTAAGATAGCAGTTGAAAAGAAATGATATTCTGAACTCCTGACAATGGTTCTGAAAATTAAAAGAAAAGTTGAGATTCGGACCACCAAGTCAGCAAGTGTTACAACTGTATGTGATAGTACAGATAGCATAAAAAGAATGCAAGTGAATGAACAAACACGGACTGACAAAAATGGGTTTTTTTTAAAACAAAATGCGCTATCACTAGCCAGCAAGTGTATTTTTCAGGTGGTCAGATAGTTTAAAAACAGTTATTTGACGCACAAGTTAAATGAAATGATATATGTAACATCCCCTTACTGTTCCCAGAATCATCTGCTAAAACATAATACCTATCAAATTATATTTTCATCCTCTTTGTAACTGCGACACAAACAACACTATAGGTGCATTAATATATTTTTTTTTTCAAAATTGAATGCCACTTTACAAAATTAATATTAATTTTCTTTTTTAAGCACTAAGTTTGCTAAGATTTCCAATGATGTCAAATAATATATTTCTTTACAAAGGATTTAAGTAAGTCAAATCTTGTTGCATTTGTTAGCGTAAATTTCACTAAGAGTCACCAATAACCAATAGCTCGATTTTCACAGAATATAAACATGAACATCATCGTATGTTTGTGTATAGTAGCTTTCTTACTAAATTCTAACTCATTCACTGATGCCACTAATTTGACTTATACCACTTTGCATCATCCCAAACGAGCCTATAAAGGATATTATTCTAAAGATAGAATGGGTGACGTAGGAGGTATGGATTTTTTTCTATACAATGTATACCAACGATTTATCAATCTCAAAAATGTATAAAACGAACAAATAAATCTACACAGATGGTTTTTACGAAGACCTGAAATCCTCTCATAATTACTATGATGACCAAGAACAAATTATACCGGGCGATTATGATATAGTACAAGAAAGCGACAATGCCCACTGGGCCAAGGCACATTGTCCATCAAACTGGATCCCAATAAAGCCCTTTGATCACTGCTTCGAAATAGGATGCACACCAAATTCACCTTGCAGAACACCTGACATGAAACAATACTTCTGTTGTCCACACATATTTGGACGAGCCAAACTGAACTGCTGTCATGGAACACTAGAGTGCATTTCAAAGACTCCAACACGTAAGAAATGATTTTCCTTCATGGAAACATAGCAAATGCATAAATTAACAAAGTGTCTAATATAGCAGTTTGCAACCTGTGGGGTTCCAAACCATATCTAGATTTTTTTTAATTTTATTTTTCACTTAATATGAAAAAAAAAGTATATTCACTAGGGTCTATTTCCAATTTGCTTAAAACTCATTTGATTGTATTCATTTTTTCTTTCACAAGTAATTTAAAATCCTCTTAAATATTATGATACAAATGCCTTAATATGATGAACTGAAGGTTCTATTCTGAAGTATGAGTAGCAGACCATGGCAAATTATCATGAAATTTAAAGGAAGCACAATGTGGAAAAGATCGGGAACCACTTATCTATCTATTACTAAAAGGCCAAAGTCTGCATGCCTGAACTTTTGCACACAGATGTAGGGGTAGTTTTTTTCTCAGAGTGGCTCAGCATCATCAAATGCCATATGAAGGATGGTTAAGTTTCTTAGGGTAGGGGGCAGTGTAAATGGGTTGTGTGAACACATCTGGTGTGTGTAGAAGTTTTAAAAGAAGGGTAGGCTTTTGTGTTAGTTGCACGACCTTGCACCAGTATTTTTATTTACCAAGTTTATGATTGGTACATGTTCTATATTTGTATGCTAGATTTTAAACCATCAAATTGACGGAATCCTTTAAAAGCCAATTTAAGGACAAGTCTATGAAAACCCTTATTCATTAAGAGCGTCTGGAGACGTCCATGACGTAACAGGGACGTCATGGACCATCCACATTTACGTCACGAGACGACCACTTGTGACTTTTTACCAGTTTGTTTAAAATAGCAATAGTAATTTTACCATTAAAAAATTGAAAAAAGTAAAACATAAGTTCTAGCTCGCAAATTTCTCTTTCTTTTGGTGTTTTTGATTTTTCATGCAATGTCAGGTAGTTGGTGGAAGTTGTCCAGTTTGTTCAGATTGCAGACAGAGTAACCTATAGGATATATTTTTAGTCTAAAATGTTTTACAATACACACATGATCTACAGCCTCATTAGTCACATTTGTGACTAGTTACATTACTAATCTAATACAGCAGATTATAAAACAGAAAATAACCATATGGTTTGACAAATTCTCATCATTTTCAATACTGCAAATTTTCAGCTAAATGTCCCGATAAGATACCCACGGGTTACATGTGCGCTGAACGAGGTTGCGCTGTTGGACGATCGTGCACAACGTCTGGCCTTAAACACAAGAAATGCTGTCAGGTTACAGAGTATGGAAGATACACCTCATGTTGCCTACAAAGAAAACCACCAACACGTAATTAAACTACCACTTTTTTAATACAAATAATTTAATAATAAATTTAAGCCTATATGTACATCTACTTTCAGTGGACCTAATAGAACCTGTATCTCCAGTCCGAAGAAGTATTATCTCATTCTTTCATAAATCAATGAAAGCTATAAAGGTGAAATATCATTATACAGTTTACAAATTCGATTTTAGGAGACCCACGATGTGGTGAAATGGGTGCCACTTCATCAGCGGAATATCACTGCATGGAAATAGGGTGTACAATTGGTAGTAAATGTGAATCACAAGATTTGCAAAACCAAGTATGCTGTATCTACAAGCAGCACTCAAAATATGTGAATTGTTGTCTGAAGAAAGTGCCAGATGTTGACAAGGGAGTTCCATGTACGGTTTAATGCTTTAAGTAAGGGCCTCGGTAAATCCTGAATTCAGTTCATAACATACAGAATTCTATGTGTCATCTAAATGTCACATAGAATTGCTGTCACATTTACTTAGTTTAATACATCAAATCATTGGTTTTGCTCTGTTCGATCAATGCTTTTTCGATATAGTATGGTTTTTATTTTATGCCAAATGGATAATACATTAAAAAATGTGCACTACTGGTACATGCACAAAGTTATTTTTACATATTTATTTCATAAAATTCTCAACCCGTTATTTTGCAATTAAACGTGATAATTAATGAATAATAGTCAAACTTATTTTAGAAAATATATTTCCTCTCAGAGTTCCCTGAAATTTCTGTGATATTTAACTGAATGCTTGAAGTGGCCCACTACTGGTACCTTCACCTCTTCAGTGATGTTAACTGTCTTGTTTTTACTTATGCATTTTGATTCAGCTGTCTTGACTTTGAGTATTATTTAGTCCACGTACATATTTATTACTGTAATTTTTATGTAGGGATACATTTTTTGTTTAGCCCATTTGCTAGTAAGCACTTTAAAAAATTACCAGTGCTAACCAGGGGATTGCTGTACTAGTAAGCAGTATTTATAATCTTGCCTAGTGTCTAATATGAACTGACAACTGTATACAAAGGAACTATTACCAAGCCCTGTTTCTAAGCTATTTATTGTTGCCATGTTTGTCGCATACTCTCAGTCTCACTATGACTTTATTTCTCATAGTGTTTCCAAATGGTTGTGCCCCCTATGATTTAACTGGAAATTTTGCCTGTCGTGCCAAAGGATGTCAGCTTGGATCCAAATGTACCTTGTACCCCAACCAGCCCCAAGTATGCTGCAAACATAGGAAAAATAACATAGTAGTCAACTGTTGCGTGGTTAAAGAATACATGAGACCTCATGAGCCTGGACGGGAAGTTCCTGGTAACTGAATAGCTTATACTCTGCATTAAACAATAATACGCATCATATGTACAGTAGAATTAGCTGCTTTATTAACACAGATATAAAAAAGCTGTTTCAAAAAATGAACATTTTTTCGATTAACACTTTGCACTAAACAGTGGTAAATCCGATGTTTCAGTACAGTAGCATAAATTAGCTTATGCTACTGTAGCTTATGCTATGGTTAAGGTATGTTCCCTGCTTCACGTAAAAAGATTTCGTATACTATTTTTTAGACTTAATAAACCTTCAATTGATAGAAGTCAACTCTCCGTATTTGGTAAAATATGTGATCCACATAAGAATATATGTAACCTTTCACATTTACAAGTTCATCGTAAACAATTTGATCATTCACAATCAATGGAATACTCACTTATTATTCACAAAAATAATTTCACAAATAGACAATATTTGTGTTAGGGTGCAAGGTTAGTTAAGCTAAATTTAAGTGATATATCTAGTGCAATAATAGACGACAGTTGCTCGATATACAATTATACACAAACTTAGTATTTTTGCATAATCAATCTCAGAAGCAAAAAAGGCAGCTATAGCATTAACACATTGAATGCTGTACTCCGAAGCACATTTGTCATATGTTTGACACTTATATGTTTGATACAATAACTACAATATAAAATAATATTATAAACCACCATAAGGTGGTTTAAAAGCCATCGCATGGTAGTTTCAATTCATCATCAATACTTTTGTCAGTAGTTTTTTCAAAATTATTCTCAAGTTTGACACAATATTTAAAGCCCAGTACTGATTTCTTGCTTTCCATATAGGTCTACTGTATATAAGCAAGACCGTATTTGGTAGATTCATACTTTGGTCCCCACTGAATGCTCTTGCACACATATATAGGAACAAATTCACCAAATAGAAATGACATGCTCAAACTTAAAAACATTCAAGACTGTCAAGCGAATAAACTACACAAATACTACTGGGTATCATCAGGATCGGATTTCCCATTAGGCCCTATAAGCCTGGGCCTAGGGTGGCAATATTTTAAGGGTAGCATAAAACATTGAAATTATACATCTAGGTGTACAAATGTCGACTTTAAAAAGAATACTCGCAAAAATGGTTAAATATTTTTTGCACTTACAGTAAACTTTCTATTTTGTATTTTCATTGATATGTTGAATTTGGGCAGGGGGGAGGGGCAGCATTCAGTGTGGGCCTATAGGCAGAAAACTACTAAATCTGGCCCTGGGTATCATATGCTGCATGATGCATGCGATATTTACTATCCGATATTGATATATCGTATATCACATCATTTTCGTTACAATATTCAAATGAAATTCAGCCAAGTACAATTTTTTCAATACATACTGCATATGTCATTAAAATATACTAATACAACACTCAGTACTTTTGGATTAAACACTCGTCCTGCTTGTGGAGCTACTTACTGGTTCTTTGAATCACTTGGTTTTGCAAGTTGAGTTAACTGAACAAACAAAAACATATTAAATGATTGCTTAATGAATCAGTAATGATTTATTTAAGTATGTTTTTGTTTAACTTACCGAGCCTCCAAACCCTTCTCCGAGTAGCACCATAAGCAAGACGAGCATGTAATTCAAAAATACCTTACCCAAAAGGTGACCTTTCTTAGAATGCAATTACTCAATCACACATAAGAATACTAAATTGATTTATTAGGAATAACTACTCGCATGAAGTTATCGTTATCTTAGTATAGAATATATGGTTGTAGCCTAGATAAATTTTTAATTACATCGAATACATCAACATATTTATACAGTGCTGTTTTTCTAAAAAAATGTTAGGTGATACGCTAAAATAAACATCGATACTAATATCGATATATTGTATCGATATTTTTCCGTGGATATTATATTTATACGTCGTCATTGCCTTGTGGTAGCAGGTCGTAATAAGAACTTTCACACGCGTACCTTAT
>JAQIWH010005298.1:0-14936 GCA_034695005.1 Cryptops parisi | reverse complement strand
CTTTTGCAACTGATATTCACTTGTAAGATTTCAAGTCCATTCTGGGAATAAGAAGATTTAAAGCTGGCTGCTAGGGTACTGGCTTTTAAAATGAGTACAAGTATTTTCACAGGTAACGTTATCACATATTATTGAAAGTGATAATGTTACCGCTGGAATATATTTCACTAATATCTATTCCTATATTAGTGAAATCGTATATGATTATTTTAAATTAAAACTAAAATACATACATATTGAAATTGCTATGATGTGGCAAAGTGTTCAATCATTGCTAATAAAAATTTTGCGAATTGAATCGCGTGATAGTGAAATTTTCTCACGTATAAAAAACGTTCACTGTTTTTTTCACGTTGCATATTAACAATCTAGCGTATAGATAATTCGCATAAATCGAAGAATTTCTGTCTGCACTTACAAAACTTACGCTAGGAATTTATGATTTATATGGCTATATGACATGGAGTTCTTTTTCAATGTCTTCCAACGGTGTTTAGTGGATTAAAGTCGACGTATCTACTTCTTCGACAAAGCCACTTAAAACGATTAAATTATTTCATTTCATATTTATATATAATAAAAAAAGAAGATATTTATGATGAAATAGGAGTTTGTGCCTTTCACGGTTCAAATAATAATTGATAATAACGAGCCGAAATTCCCTTAAGATTCCATCCCGTTTTTCTTGGGGAGAAAAAGAAGTTAAGCGTGAAAAGTATATATAAAAGTGAATGAGTGCAACAAGATGGCAAATTTATTGATGTTCAAGTTGTATGTGTTGTGTTGTGTTTTTTAAAAATAAAAAAATTAAAGTAAGAAAAATTAGTTGCGGTGCAAATGGAAATTAACGAGGGACGTTGATTAAAGATGGACGAAAAAGAAAAAGAAGAATGATTTTGCGGTTGTTTTCACAAATTAGAAAGTTTTTCCTCCCCAAAAATATGTTCGCTTGCTATTACGAAAGTTGTGTTTATAGTAAAAGATTTTTTGTTTTCGTTTTTAAATTTTAATTTAATTTTTTTTTATCATTATCATTATTATTATTATTATGAGTAGCAATTATGTTAATTAGTTTCGCTAATCAAAATGCGGTTTTCTGGAAAAGAGAATTTTTTTTCCTTCTCAAATTAAATGGAATGGTTTGGCGTGAAAATGATTTTTGAAAACGTTATTGATTTTTTTTTTGTGTTGGAATTTGCGTTGTGTTTTTTTTAAAGTTGTATTAATGAATTGTGTAAATAATTCTGAAGAAACAAAGTAAAATTATATCACACTGTACTGATTGATATTGAAGTTTCGTATTAAGTAATGAATTGTTGGTGAACTAAATTAACAAGTAAACAATAAAGTTCGTTCGGTTTTATTTTTTTTTAAAATTATTTTAATTGGAAAAAAATGATTGATTTATAAAAAGGGAAATAACTTTGTTTTAGTCAATTGATGGTATTGTTCACGTATAACTTGTGCGTATTTACAGTGAAGCGTTACATGTTTTTGAACTTAGAGATTGCATATAAGTTTTAATTCGCATAAATCGAAACATACAGAAATAAAAAATGGATTTCTTTGAATTGTGTGTGTACATAAAGTTATTTATACGTGACAGTAGGTAAGCTATATAAAGAGTATGCTTAAAAAGCATTTTTAATGTATTTGTTTGTTATATTTTTCTTCAAAATACATAACTTTAAAAATACAACATAAAAACATTTGATATTTTATTTTTTAATTTCTTATTTATTTTAATCATTAGTTTCTTCGTAAAAACGATTTCTATAAAATTAATGCTGAAAAGATGACTTTGTGCATTACAATTCGCGAAAGCTATAAAGCCATTGATTGTTTTTTAAAATATAAATTTTTAAACATTAATTTTGATTATCAAACAAAATTAAATGTTAACATTAATTCATTGTTAACTTCAAGAATTGTTATTTTTATACAGAGTGTTCTTGAAAGATATAATCCTAACCATAGATGGTATACATCAAAACAAAGCAAAAAAAATACTCATATAAATATGGGTTCGGAAATGATTCTGTTCTGAGATAACACAGAATGAAGTCACGTAAACTCATATGCTTATGGTCTCATAATGCTGTATGTAGGCAAATCAGTTTGCATTTCTACACTTATGTATATATGAACTTTTTTCTTTTTATTTATGCATAACATTTCTGGTTGAAATTTGGTCAGACCTTTTGGGAACATCCTGTTTACTGTATTGTTATATAGTAGGCCTATGTGTACTGTATATTGTGTATATACTGTATATTTTATTAAAATTTATATTTTTTTATAATATAACATATGTTGCTATTTTGTTTATTTTATTTTTTAAAATAGTTAAAATTATTATTTATTTTTTTAAAATCATTATTTATTTTTAAAAATTATTATTTATTTTTTTAAAATTATTATTTATTTTTAAAAATTATTATTCATTTTTAAAAATTGTTATTTATTTTTTTCAATTATTATTTATAACCAACACCAATATAAAACAAATGGTGCTTCACTCTGTACACCAATACTGTACAGTGAAGTGTTTAACGTTATTTTGTTTTATTTGAATTTCTTTTTAATTCAATTTTATTTTTATTTTGACATAAAACTGATAGTGTTTTTACTTCGCTCTTTTCATTGTTTTCTTTTGATAAAAAAAATCGTGACAAATATTGATTTTTTTTTTTGCTAATACAAAAAGGTTACAGGTTAGGAAGCTCCTTTTTTTTGTCCACTGCAGGATGTGTAAAGGTGGTTGACTACTATTTTTTTCTTTCACTTTTTCGAGTCTTGGGATTAGTCGTAGATTTCCTCCCGCCATGTTGTCGCCACCTTTTCCGTTTATCACGTGACCAAAAGTAGTGATGAGAGCACAAAAAAACAAAAAACTTCTTTCCCCTTTGGCTTTTCTAAATCTTCTTCTTTTCTTTTCCGTTTTTTGTTTTTATTTTTTGTGGTCAGCACTCAAGTAATTGGAACCATCTTTGACACAATTTGTGTTTTTTTTTTCGGATTGATTTCTAGCACAAAGTGACACTTTTTGAAAACTTTTCCAAATTGCTTCTTATAAATTTCTAGTGAAAAGCGATCAAATTTATTGAAAGCTGAAATGTAAGCTAATTATTAACTGAAGATGGCGCCTCTGATGTTGGATTTTAACAGTTTTTATCAGCATTTGTGAGGTTTTAACAGCATTCGATTCACGAAAGAAACGTTTTGTTTTTTTTGTTATTCTTGTATACAATGTGAATCATAAATGAATCTCATTTTTATTTAATGTACTTACTATACTAAATTTTACAAATTTGCCTCTTTTTAACGCGGTTTAAAAGATATTTTGTTTTGACACCTTTTTTTGTGCAGTTATTCTGGTCACGAGATAAACGGAAAATGTGATGACAACTTTTCTAACTTAATTTTATACTCTTTATATTAGCTTCACTTGTGAGTGAGTGAGTTGTGAGTTTCTGCATACAAAAACAAGACGACTCGATGGATTTTGTTAAATAAGGTGTCTATGGATTTGTGTCAGTCTATAGTGTCACTGCCTATATGCTGTTAATTAAAATGGCGGATGCTATATGCCAGTATATAAAAAGTATGCTTAAAAGCATTTTTAATGTACTTGTTAATTTTTTAGTTATTTTAAAATTGGTTATAAATTGAAAATTTATTACTAATAATAAATTTTACTAATTATAAATTACTAAATTTTTATCTGCATTTGCCAGTTTTTAACCGCATTTCATTCACGAAAAAACAATTCCGTTTTGACTTTTTTCAATATTATTACAAATGGTGATTCATAAATCACCTCACCTGCATTTTATTCACCCACTATACCTAATTTTACACTAGTTTCCCCGGGTTAAAAAATTCTTTACTGACTTCTCTTTCTAAGATGAAATTTTTCGGCATCATTATTCTTAAAAACATAAAAATAAAGGGAAACTATCAACGTAAAAAAAAATAAGGTGAAAAGTAATTTAAGAAACACCCTATATACACACGTTCAGTTGTTAGTATTACCCCCTAATGTTTCGGTATTTTCGTTGATAAATTGAAAACACTGGACGTTGGCAGCAAGACTCATTTTTCTTTAGGGGCAAAGTATATAGGGTGGTAGAAATATCGACCCAAGTAAAGGAATGACAAGAAGAGAAAGAAAAAGTGAGAGATCTTTTCTCTCGTCTTGTACACGGTGTTCACCTAAGCGAAGTTTCTATAACGGCTGCAGATGTCGCCATCTTCGATCACCGTTATTTCATGCATCGTTGGCTGTGAATGGAGAGAAAATGGCCGATAAAAAAAATAAAACATGAGAAGAGCTCTTTCTTAAATATATATATATTTATATACGAGAAAAAAATACAGAATTGTCAAGGGAAAAAAATTATAACGTTGACCTGTGAATGAAGTGAATGGCACTCGAGAAGCACTCTGTAACTGAGTTGACACTTGACAGTGCAAAGTTTAACATCCATTGATAACATGCTTAACGTTGTTTTTTTTGTTGTTGTTGTTGTTCTGATAAAAGCTGAATTTTTTGTGAATTTTTAAGTAAAAAATGATCATACGTGTTTATGTGGAGTTGTTTTGCAAGAATGTAGGTAGATGGGTATTTTGTGATGGAATTGTTTTGGAGCACTTTAGAAGCACTTAAGTTATTATTTTTTTTTCAGAATGTGAATTTTGTAACGTTTGAAAGGTTATGTGAACATCGATTACTGGTGAAGTGTGTTATTTGTTTGTTTTTTTAATGTAACATTTTATTTAAGTTAGGTTGGTGGTTTAAGGAGGGTGAAGTGGTTCGACCTCTTTGAGCTTGATTTTTTTGGTGAGTTGCAGTTGACCTACAGAGCTAAAATTTTGAACAAAGACATAGCCTGTTGAATTGTATTGTATTGTATTGTATTCAATTTTGTCGGATCCATGTCGTTTCAAAGAAATTGACACGTCAAGGGGTTTCTCATAGAGCGTTGCTGAATAAAATGCTACATAATTAGTGGTACAGTGAACGGTACAAAATTTTTATAGACAAATTACACCATTGTTAAAAATCAATAGAAATACATATATTAGACATATAATACATATGATAGGAATACATAGATATACATATAATAGAAATAGTCGTTTTAAACTACTATAGTTAACATAATATTATAATGTTAACATTTAAATTACCTAGTTTTAATATAAGTTAATCACTTTTCAACATACAATACTTTTCAAATTAAAAAAATTTTAGCTTTTGTGCAAAAAATTGTTAGTATAAAACAACCCATTAAGGCCTCCTGTCACACGCAAATTTTTGGTGTAGCAAGTCGAGCAAATTGTGGGTAGAACCAATTTGACGTCAAGTTCTTGCCCAACCAATGGAATTTGGATGACACGGCAAATTCGCTGTGACGGCAAGAAACTAACGTCACAGCGTTACACAAATTGTTAGACTTGCCACCCCATGAATTGCGTGTGACATCATTAAAGTTGTGAGCTATTCACATTATAAACAATTTTTACCAGAGTTGTAGAAGAAGTGTTTTGACTTACACTGCAGTTTTAGAACTGTTAGAAACTGGTTTTTCTTACATACTGTAATTATACAATTTTTAACGCTAAAATTTTAGTAATGTCGGTGTATTTAAGTGAAACTTTAGAACTTTGTATCATGATTAAAAAATACTTTAGTAAAGTTAAATATTTGGTAAATAATATGTTAGAAGTTGATATTAGGAGTAGTTTAAACAGTTTCTGGAACAATTTTCGGTTTTTTGTTTACTTTTAAAGAGGTGAACTCTTTTTCTGTTGAGGGTAATGGGAACAATGTTTAGTTTTAGTGCAACTTGGTAGAAAAATGTTTGAGGAGCAATTTTGTAAATTACTATGTACACTTGGCATGCTTTAAGCTCTTTTCGAGGAGTCGTTTGAGATGCATTCACAGATTAGTTTGGAAACGTCGTAGACAATTGAGCATTTTTCCAAGACGTTGTTAAGTCTTTTGTTGTTGTTGTTGTTGTTTTTTTATTTTATTTGTCAAAGAAAAAAATGTTTCGATCGTCGACTATTTTGTAAGGCAATGCACAAATTAAGGATAATTAGTGTGCTAGGTCGTTTTTTTTTGTGTGTGTTTAATTTTAATCGATGATGAACGCGCTTTTAAATAGAACCGTTTTGGCATATTATGTTTACATCAAAAGCATTGAAAGCTGATAACGTAAAGATAAAAATAGGTGTTGATGATGATGATAGGAAATTGCTAAAAAAATATCGATTATTTTTGTTTGTTTTTTTAAGACATGAAAATGTTGTAAACAGGCTCGTTATAAGAACGAAAGAAAAATCTAGGAATAGAAAACGATGATTTAAAAGGCACTCTTGTTTAGGAGGGGGGGGGTAAAAGATGAAAGACAGTAGAAAAGAGAGAGAGCGTGTTATAAAAGAGGAGGGGGTGATATGGAAGGAAGGGCGAGTGATGAAAATGGTGACAGTTCGAAATGGCAACGAGGAAGTCAAAAATGTTGGTGACACGAGCTTAAAAGTGGGCAAAACTCGTTGCCAGCAGCAGTTCGAGCTGACGACGACACGTGTTCCTCCTGGTGTCAGCTCGTGTAAATCCCCGAGAGAAACGATCAATTAAAATCCATAAATTTCTCCCCCGAGACATCCAGGCCCTGGGTCGTCTTCTCTTCTCATCTTCTCGTCCTACTTTGTTCCCATGTTATTTTCTTCTCAGCTTTTTCTTTTCATCTTCTGCTTCTGACTCCACCGTTTTCTGAGACTTTTCTTCTTTATCTCTTGAAAATTTTCTTTTTATCTTATCGTTTACGATCGTCGTGGTGATCACAGTAAGCAACATTAATTTTTTTTTTTAACTTTGTCTTTTATAAAAGCAGGCAAATCGGTTTACGAACGAGATTAGTTCGAAGAGGTTGGTTGTTATACTTTTTGTTTGTTATGTGTATTTTGCATTCTTGAGCTTTTGCTACACGTACGATACATGTTAGCAGTAATTTTAAAAGCATTACTATGTACTAATAATTTATACAATACGTTTTTATTAAGATACGGGGTGAATCATAAGTGTGGTTCAATAAGAATACGGTACTCGAAAAGCTATTACAGTGGAAATCCGGTTGTTATGATGGGACTAGTGCTTTTTGATAACAATAACCAGCAGATGACATTAAACAGTGGACAGTGTTTTGGGACCGACTGATTATGACAACAATATTCAATTTATAACATTATCCGTGATTGTAATAACCGGATTCCACTATATAATGGAAATGTTGAGTTTGGGATATAATAAGACTTTTATAGGGCTCTTTAAAACGATGGTATTTCTACTGAGCTTGAAATTGAATTTTAAGTCATCGTATTGATACAGTGGAAACCACGTGTCATAGGTACCAAATCACATTTAGAAATTTGTAGTTAATGGTCCATTCAGTCATAACGTTTCATCATTATCAACATTCCAACCAAAATAAAAGTAGTTAAACAATAAAGCATTTAAAAGAGAGCTTCCAACATAGCCTCAGTGTATTGCAGTGTAGTATAAACACACTACATTGTATATGTATGCGTTGTGGTTTAACCTGTACTGTACTGTTTTGATAGTGGATATGTGTAGCGTTAGGATGATCATAAAGGAACACACTTGTGAGCTTTTTGTCATTATATCATTTTGTGGTTACAATATTAAAAGGTGATACAGTGATTCATATAGCAGCATGAGGCATTGATTAAACTAGATGTCACAACATGTAAGATACGTTAATATAAAATAAAATAAACTGTAGACAGACCGAGTATATTAAAAATGCTTTTTTAAGCATATTCTTTATGTAGACTTTTGTCATATACAAATATACTATATGTACATACATAATCAATTTTTGATTTCTGCATGTTTCGATTTATGTGAATTAAAACTTATGCAATCTGAGTAATGTTGATATGACGAGTAATTTATGTGTGTTTTGGAGAATTCCATTTTAGCACGTTTTGATTTATGCGAATTTCTATTTATGCGATTTTTGATATTAGATTTATGCGAGTTTTGAGTGATTCCATTTTCGATTCAAAGTCACAAAGTCACTCACAAATGAAATCAATGAGTATAAGAAAGATATCCGTATAAATTGAAGAGCTAACTGTATTTTCAAAACGTCTTAAATCCCAAAACACAAATTTTTCAAGAAACTGTTTTTTTTTATTCATTTGACCATAGACTTTGCATATAAACGTGGTTTCTTTAGAGTGTTTGAAAATAAGAAATAATACATTTTGAGTTTTGAAAATAACATATTTGGAATCAGAGATGCACAAATAGTTGTCAGAACGCTTTATCTCAAAATATGTTTAAAATAGAGATAAGACGTTTTGAAAACAAGCTCTTCAATTGTGACTTTCGTTGTAACGAATGTTGGTAAATCAAACGTTCCTGAACCAAGAGTTGCCTGTATTGGGTTAAATAGATGAATAAACATGTGAACTATATAGTTTCTTTATTCTTCTTCTAGAGGTGTTATCACTAGTGTTATTGCTAAGTAAATTTTACTGTTGTTGATTTCTCGCGAGAATTTTCCAAGAAAAGCAAAGCTTGTTTACTCCCCTTCACATAGGGTTTATTTACTAGGGATTATAACATTTAAAAAAGCCAATTTCCGAGTGCTTCAAAAGACATCGTAGGAGGTCGCCAGTGTTTTGGAAGAATAATTTCTAAGAACCATTAAGTAGTATTTGGAAGTACTTAAGCTTTGTTTGGTGCATAGAGAACGACGATCAATTTGTCTATTGATCGTTGGAAACGTAGCTGAAGTGTTTATAATATGTACTATGAGATATTCACAAAACGTTATTTGGTTAAGAAGCCTTTGGAGATTTTTCAATGCTGATTATTTTATGTGTCTGGAGAATATGTTTGTTTTGGAAAAGATAAACAACATATTTTATCATATACAATATAAAATGTCAACTGTTCTTGCAATATCGGGTTTCATGGTTCCACTGACATAAAAGTGGAATTCATTTTACGAAAACATTCTTCATTTTTAAAACAAAACGCGGGGTCAATAACCTCCAAAAATGGTTTAGCAGATTCGGGTTCTTTTCACTTGTTTAGTATCGTTGGGTAGTGATGGTGGCGAGAGAGGGGTTAACAACACTACGAAACAAGGGGTTTTCCTCCAGGCTTTCGAAACTTAATATAAATTCCTGGGAAAGCCCACACTAGGACGAGAACTTCATTTTACCTCGTAAATATGGCATCCGACACGAAACCACGGAATACCGATCGAATGTGCAACGAAGGTCTCGACCATCTGGTGCATTTTTACTTGTATGTAAAATTTACATCACAACTTCGTTTTTTAAAAAAATTCACTGTTGGACTTTTGCAGTTTATTTTTGCATATGGTTGCTTTAAAGTGATTGTCGAAATAAAATTGTCTAGGATACCGGGGATTTGTTAGTGTTCTTTAAAACGTGATCCGAGTACTATAGTGTGCAGGATGTAAAGCGATGGTGAGTTTTATTAAAGAGTGTCCACTAGAGTGATGCTTATAATGGGGGTTAAAACAAAAATTTTTTATTGAGTCGAGGCACCAGCTTATCTTGTTCCGTTATTAAAGAAAAAATACTATTCCTAAAATTTTGTGAATTTCAGATAAAATTTAGAGGTCGCGACTAGAGTTGAAAACATTGGTTTGACACGTAAGAAAGGAAAAACAAAGGTTTTATTTTGAACAGGGGCATCTTGTTTCAGTATTCATAAAACGATGTTTCTGATTCTGACTATATGGGTTCTTGCCTACAACTTTCTCATTATGACTCGATGCTTATGACGCATTGTTTAAATTTAATAATGTTATTTTTATGAAAATTAATTTTAAAGTCATTGAAAATAGCACCTTTGGAAAGACGTAATTATAAGCCAAAACTCAGAATTTTTCATTATAATAGCTTTTTGAGTAGAAAATTGGTAAGTCTTGGCTGAGACATCCGGTATAGACGTAAAAAGGAATTCATGGTGAACTTTCTTAATTTTCTTATTTTCTGTGGTTTTTTTTTTACTATTTCATTTTGTACGAGTTTTTTTGTACGATTTATTTTGACACAGTTTTTGATATAATAATTCGTGTTTTTATTTAACATTCTCAACACACTGGGTTAAGTAATATTTTTATATTATCGTATAATCAGATTGTTAGGGTACACTAATTGAATATTCGTTTCAAAGGAAAAAATTTTCTTCAAACTTTTCATATGAAAAAAAAACAAACTTTTTTCGAAGAAAACACATAACTCGGATTATCGATTTTTTTTTTCAGTTTTCGTTTAATTTTTGAGACCCTGGAGTACTAGAGTAAAAATTTTACGAGACTTTATTTTTTAAAGAAAAAAAAAGGAGATCGAAGCTTGTTGGCGATGTAAATTATATTCTCCCACTGTTTTTAAGAAGGAATATAAAGGTCGAAGTAAAGGAGGTTCTTAATATTTTTTCTCTCCTTATATATACTTTGGTTCTTTTGCTTTGTGGCTGCGTCATCAGGAAACAAGAATTTTTTTTATGGTTTAATTCACCGCTTGAGGAAATTTTTGCAAGGTTCAGCATTTCTTGAAATAAATCCTGAAGTTTCCTTTTTTTTTCTCCTCTATTTTATTTTTGGTACAAATATTTTCTTTGGAGTTTCTTGAACGGTCGACGTATCTTGAAATCCGGATCATGAATGTTTATATTTTTGGTTTACAAAAAAAGATATATACACAAATGCAGATATTTTATCTATGTATCTAGGTATCTACTGTTCGATCTGTAGAATTAACGCTTTCTAACGTTTATTTAAAGTTTAATATTTTATACATTGAACAGTAAGTTCACGAACCGTAAACGTTTAGCTTTCGCTTAATTTAACGAATCCGAAGGAAAAAGTTCAACTTTGAACGTTAACGTGTTTACATTAAGACTGATCAAATTAAAATAGTCAAAAATATCATCCATTCATCCAATAGTTTGTCGTTGTTAATGGATTAGAAACATATTTTCTCACGAATTAACAATAATACAGCCAACGAATTTCATTGGTTGTTACAATTTCAGGACCGTGTACAAATACACCCAGTTAACGATGTGAACTTTACTTATAATCCCAGTTTACAACGTAAATATGCTCGTGGTGAGCGTAATTTAATTAACACATGTTTAATTTGTGCTTCTTAATGCACGTTCAACGTGGAATGATAATATCGGTAATATATCGGTAATCGATAGTATATCGGTAGTATATTAACACTATGGTAGTGTTCATATATTATGAACACTACCATAGACCACGATCTTGGTTTTAAAAATTAAAGTAGGTTTTCCCACAACTTTTCTACCAATTTTTGGCTTATCCGCTGTCAGGTAGGCCATACTGTTGCAGCTGTCCCTGAGTTTCTTCTTTGTCATACCGTTCTTTTTTCGCCCGTAACTTATGTTTTTATCGGCCGATTTTCGATCTCGTTGGCGTTATCACCCGGTCAGTATACTAAACATTCATAATACCGACAATCGAATTACCGACAGTTCTAAATGCCGATAGTTCAAAATACCTACAATTAAAGAGCTTATTTCCAAAACGTTTTATCTCTATTTTAATCATTTTTGAGATAAGAGGCTCTGACACTATCTGTGCATCGCTGATTCCAAATATGTTATTTTCAAGACAAAAAAATTATTATTTCCTTCTGAAAAGCTCAAAAACCACGTTTATATGCAAAGTCTATGGTCACAAAAACCTACTTCTTGAAAAATTGTTGTTTTTTGGATTTAAGACATTTTGAAAATAAGCTCTTCAATTCGACAATCGAAATACCGTCAACCTAATGTCGTCATTTATGTTAGTTTTGGTTTTATTTTTATTTTAAAAAATGTACGTCTCATAAGAGACAATACAAACGAATAACACCATTAACTGACGATTTATGAAGGTTAGGTAATGCAGGCCAGGTTAAGTTTTTGATACCGATTAATTAATCAATACCGACAGTTTTTGAACGGTTCATATTCTGAATTGTTTGTTAATTGAACTGTCATTATTTTGAATTGTAGGTATTTTGAAATGTCGGTGTTTCGACCTAGACCCTTTTGTGAATTTCTTCATCTATCTAAATCACATGTAGGGGTATGAGATGGATATTAAGAAAGTTAATAATTAAATAACCTTAAAATCACTTTCAAGGTCACTCCGGCAAATGCACCGAATAGCCTATGATGATATACATTACAATACTTCGATCATCACACCACCAATGGTTCTCGCGATATTCAGCTGTCACCAGACTTTTGTCTAAAAAATTATGTTAGAAATATAAATATCAACATTTTAATGTTGATTTATATTTTATTGACTTAGAAAATAGACCAACATCAAATATAACTCGTTATGCAATCATAGCTCACATGTGTGAATTCAACGTATTTTATAACAGTACATTAAATTTCACCCTGTATGTACTGTTACTTTATATACAATATATACGCGCAGTAGGCTATGCCATATATTTGAGCATATATTAGACATTCGTAGAAGCAAACTATAGGACATCTTTTCTTTGATTCAGCTTGTTCTCCTTTTTTTCCATTGGTTCAATGGGTGGCTGCTGCTGTTCGTGCTGCATCGGCGATGCAATCAGGGGAGTGTCATTGACATTCGGCCCAGGGAGCTCGACCTAACTTTTGGCCCTGGAATCGGACCAAGTGGCGGTCGATGAATGCCCTAATACCTGGCGGGATTGATTTCTTGCGCATTCGAGAAAGAACAGGAAGATGAGACGACGCTCTGATCTTTTCATCTCGCTAACACAACAGCCTCATCTTTGACTGCGCTGCCGAACATCTCGAAAACTGGCACCTACACCACACAACCCTCAATGCTTTTCTCGTCGTGTATTGTTCTGTCGTTTTGTTCGACCAGCTTGACCATTGACACACACACTCACACACTGGTAGTTTGTTGCCGTAGCTCGGAAGTTTGTCTTGATAAAGTTTTTTCGTTTTTTTCTTCTTTTTATTTTGTTGTTCTCAGTTTACTTATTGAAATGTTCAAGCCGAAATGGTTGGATCTGTAAGGTCGTTTTGTATTAAACTCGGCTAATCAAAATTTTAGCTTTCATGTAACACTTTATATAGTAATGATAATGATACTTTAAACTGGTTTTCTCACATGTTAGAGATATGAGAGAAAAATGGCTAGATGTACGTTAAATAAATTTACTTGATGGTCCAGAAGTACAGTAATAGAAAAATGATACTTAACGTCATTATTTACGTCATTTTACATATGTTTTTTAATGTTTGTTTTAATACAGATAACTACTATGATTTCACTTTGCATAAAACTCTAGAAAATATAGCTACAAATGAATGTAGCAAGAAATTGCCGTACATTTTAAATTGTCTACGAAATTTATTGATGAGTGAACGAAACACATAATTTGGTTGTTATAAATGGTTTTCTAAACCTTAAGAAACCCTAATTTTTATACAGATACCGTACACACTCTATTAGCTAACGTACACAACTATTCTGTGAAATAGCCCATGAGTAAATTAGTACTATTGGAACAATTGATGACATGAACTTATTAATTAATTAAAGACATTTTGAAATTATCGAATCAAATTTAATTAGCTCAATTATTACATTATTTAAATTTTATTAAATCACACAATAGTTACATAGGTTAATTAAATTATAATTAACCAATTGGTTAATTAGATTATTATAAACATTTGTTATTCATTTAACAAACTTTTGCTATTATTTGACTAAATAATCAATAGTTACAGAATAGTTATAAGTAATTCTATGAATCACCACTATATTTCTACACAGTTTAAAGGTATTTTTTGTAGTTAAAACACAATTGGTATTGTTAGTTTGTTGATTTATGAAGGGCTTCGGGTAATATATGATAAGTCACATCTTTTAAATTGTTGAGAAATACCGTTTTTCTGGTGAGAAACTCCATAGAGTACCATATTGAACAACGAGGTGATTATTTATACTATTTTGTCATTTTCTGTAAAATTCAGAAAGTGGTAAAGTAACAAGCTAGAAACAATACTCAGGGACAGTTTGATGTAAAACGTCATTTTTTGAGAAAAGTGTGGCTTACCATTTATATTGCTTGTAGCATTTTAATTGAAGCACGAAACAAAAAATCACAGTGTTAGTAACGAGACAATCTCTACCTTGACATTTCCTGAATGGTTTTAATCACCATTTCAAAAGCAGTTTTTGGTAACTTGTATTTCCCGGAGCCCTTCAATTTAATTGTTCCTTTGAATTCATGAATTCATACCGCAACCACATTTTCTTGTACATTCATCTTAATGGGTTTAACTAAAATAAACACAACCAAAATTATAATCTTGAAAACATTTCATTAAAATTGTCAGAAACTCTATAACTCCCCCCACCCCTTTTCCACACATAACTTATTCAGGTAGGAGAAATCCCATTTTTCTCCCTCGGGATGCTCGGTTAGTTCGAAATGGGTTGAAAAGACAACAGAAGGGCTCGTTGCCAGTTGAAACTGATGCCAAAAAAGCCTCAAGGTGTCGGCTAAAAAGGGATTGGGGGAAATGGTTGGGATGGATGGATGCTGGAAGTTAAGTTGCCAATAGTAATAGTAGTAGTAACAGTCAGTGGTGGTAGTAATGGCGCTAGGTGGAATAGTAGTACTAGAAGTTTTTTTTGGGGAAGGTGAGATAGGTTGGGATGGGGAAAACGACTAAGAAGAGTTATTAGGGTCCCATTCTCCTCGGGTCTGGCGGTTGGGACGGCGATAGATTTTTAACGGCTCGGCTAAGTGTTAAATCGGAAAGCCAAGCACGCTTCTCGGCGAGACGGTCGCCGATAGCTGGCGATTACCGT
>JAQIWH010005297.1:0-14940 GCA_034695005.1 Cryptops parisi | reverse complement strand
TTTATTTAAGAAACAATTGTTTATTCATGTTCTGCATTGTTAATGTTTGCACCTGATATTGATTCTTTGGATTGTAATAAACTAAATAATAATAATATTCTTTAAACATTTTTTGTTTAAACGTTTACGGTTTTTGTTCTATTTTCTTGAAGGGGGTAATGTATCTATTGAATTGACACAGTTGCAAGTAAATAAACGCATTTCTAAACGCAAAGCTGCTCATGTGAGTGAACGAGTCGGTGATCGGGAACGAGTGAGAGAGTAAGTGCAGAACGAGAAAGAGAGAGAATGAGTGACTTTTAAAGGCGATGGGTTCATTTTTGTAAAAGGCGAGTCAATCGTGAATGGACTTTTGGGGAAAGACCTCTGAGCATTTTCTAACAAAAGGTATTAACCTCGGTTAGCCTCTTGGTAGTTGCCTCTCTTTAACTCTTCGTCTCGCCCTTTTGTCCCGTCTCTTCATCCACGGTTCTTTTCACTCCCCCCTCCATTCTTCGCCGTTCACAAAAGCAAATACATTTCGCCTTCAACTCTCCTTATTCTTCGCAATCTTTCCCATTCCCTCCTCCGTTTTCTTTCATTTCCACCCTATTGTTTCTAGAAAACTGCTTTTCACGAGCCATTTTCATTGCTCTTCAACTCCGTTCACTTCGTACGCTTCGCGTCTTCCATCTTGGAAGTGTTGATTTCTTGTATTTTTTTCATGTTTTTCTTCTTTCGTTTCGTTGTACTATTCATGACGTTAGCGTCGAACATTTGTGGAATAGAACGACTCGTGCCACAGAGTTTATCACACTCTATAAACTCACTTTATCACGTTTGGTTTCTTCCATCTTGGAAAGACATTTTGGAGGAAAGAACTACGTGGGGTCGTTATTTCCTTTAGAAAATGCTTATTATAACGTTTCATTTAAATGGATTGGCGGTTTAAGGAGGGTGAAATGTTTCATTCATGGAATGATTCAACTCTTTGAGCTTTTTGTACAGTAGGTTCCCGATGATTTACACAGCCGAAAATTTGTTCAGTAGGCTCCTGATGATCTACAAAGCTGAAATTTGACACATAGACATAGTCCGCGGAAAATTTTAGAATATTATATTTTGAGGTGTCGTGTTTGTTTTGAGAAATTGATACGTGAAGGTAAAATTTTTTTAGTAGTGTGCTGATAACGACTACTGCGCATATTTAATCTTGCCAAAATCAAACACTGTTTAGCTCTTTTTACACGTTAAATTTTTTCAATCAAATCCTAACGATTCCAACTGTTTTTCTGACGTCATACACACATCCTGAAGATGATGTAAAGTTTTAATGTATTAGCGGTTTTATACACTAGTGTGTACAGTCACTATTGTGTGTATCGTTTTATTTTTGTAATTTGCATTTGCGTGCTGGTGTATCATGAGACGCTATCCAATTAAACATAAAGATAGAAATAAATATAATAAAAAGAAACAAGTCTTTTTCGTTTGATACTAATTTCGTATCTTACATATCTTGCTACTATGCGACGAAACAATTACTCTCAGGTGTTGGTCAGATGCCAGAAAATTTCAATATTATGCGGTTTTGTGCGAAGGTGTAAGTGAATGAACAAGCTTGCACCTGCCAATTTTTTTCTACAATGTGTACGCCAATACTGGTTCTCGACGCATGTCCACTGCAGTTTTTTTCTACTCGTAGTTTATGATAAATTTTGATTATATGCAATTTTAAATTCATGCAAGGTTTTTGCAGAATGTGACACTTAATTTGAAGGTTCCAAGTTTAAGCTTTACACTGTACTAAAAATCCATAAGTGTTTATTGGGTTAGTTTTTTAAAAGTCTCTTTTCCGCATTGTGTTTTTTTTTTTGTTCATCCACTCCACAGCCAGCTACTGAAAATGTCATTTATCAAGATGTCGCTGTGTTCTTAGGTCCTCTTTCTAGATGTCATTGTAAGAAGAGTGGTGTTTGACTCGTTGTGCCGCAAGACGTTTTGCAAGCGAAAAGGAGGGTTCTCGGGTTTCTTTTTCTCTTCCCCATTCTACAAGGAGAACTATACTGAAGGATATGAAGTTTGGAGCCGGGTCTCTGCTCCCGACGGGAGCTTGTGACGCACGACAGTAGGGGTCGTCGTCGTCGTCGGTGACCCTCGAGAGCACACGCTCCACTTGTCCCCTGGCCCTGACCATTCATCAACTTGGGGGTGGGAGGAGGGGATCTTTGGAGGGGGTCCTGAAAACCACCACGACGAAGACGACGGCAAAGAGGGGATCAGACACGACGTGTGTCGTGTCACGATCGAGCTCAAAACTTTACCTCGCCCGAGAAGAAACAGATAAGGGTGGGGTTTGAGGGTAAGAGTTAAGAAGAGGAGGGGACGATGGTGGGAGTATGAAGAATAGGAAAGAGAAAAGAAGCTGGCTGGTGTGTCGCGCCCGAGGATGAGTGCTATTAACGATACCGAAAACGCGGTGTCGCAAAATCGAGTGGACATAAAAGGGAGTGACCGAGTAATCCTTTTAAGCTTGCACAAGACGAAAATCCGTGTTCTTTTCCTCGTTGGTAATATGGGCGCGGGTAATTTGTGGTAAGCATCTTTTCTCGCCCAAGACTCAGGGGTGCCTCGAGTTGTGTCGCGTGTTTGTGTGTGTGTGTATGCTTGCAATTTTGATAATGGCCAACGGGAGTTGAAAGTTGTTGTTACTACTTGAGTGGTAGGAAAAGAATTTTTTTAGGGCGTTGCTTTTGGTTAAGGTTGCCTAATTGTGTACTTTTCCAACCTAGACTAGCTAAAAGCCGAGCGTTAACTCTCCACGCGCTTTTGCTATGTTGAGCTATTTTAAGTTGGAAGATGTAAGTGATAACGATGCACTTTTCTTAGTTTGTTCTCGGTGATGGTGGTGATTCTTGCTTTGTTGTTGTTATGCATAGTGATGAGACTACTGTTTTTTTGTTCATTAATTCCGGGGAGGTGGAAATCTAATATAATATGGCATTGCACACTGTGTTTGGAAAAGGAATATCAGATTATTATGGATAAAAAGTTACTTTTTTATATACCCTACTGTCATATACAGATATACTGTATGTACATGACTAATTCAAAAAATCCGTTTTTGACTTCTGCATGTTTCGATGTATGCAAATTGAAAGTTATGCAATCGTTGAGTAATTTGATATTCAATTTATGCGAATTTTGAGTCATTTTATTTTTGATTTTTGCAAGTTTTGATTTGTGCGCATTTGGATTTATGCGAATTTTGATTTATGCAAATTTAAATTTATGAATAATTCAATATTTTAATTTATGCTTTGGGTAACTTAACTTAATTTTGATATTTGATGGTAATTTATTTACATCTGCGATTTCTTTTACATTGAACTTATGCGGTTTTTATTTATGCGAAAGACTTACGTAGTTTTTGTTTTATGTGTTTCTTGGTACATTGGACTATACAGTTTAATCTCATAAACAATTGTAGATGGCAGTATACCTTCAATTCTCAACTCACTCACAAGTAAAGTATTTATTTAATTAATTATTTATTTATTTATTTTATTGACTCGGTCTTGGTGACCAAAGAGGGAAATGGATTGAGGATTGGCAAGTATATAATAAAAAGTATAAAAGTACATTTAATTTTAAAATTAAACTTATTTATACGTATACTTAAATACATAAATATATAAATTATAGATATACTGTATGTACTCATATACATTACATATCAAATATTTGAATGTCAGGTTTTATAACATGCGTGACATTATGATTAACTTGGGATTTAAAATGCTTTTGAGATACCCATAATTCAACAATGTAAAATAACAGGTACAATATGATTTGATTGAATATCGCATTAATTTTATCAAACATTAAAAAAATGTTAATCTTACCCGAGCATTCGCCTGGCTTCCAGTAAAGCTTGTTTGTACTGCAGCAAAGCTCTATATACACTAAACCATCATTATCGGCATTAGTGTGTCGTTCGCATATAATGACACTAATTCGATCTAATTTCAATTGTAATAACAAACATGTAACTTTTGTGTGAATACGTGTGTATTTTTGGTAAGAGTTGAATAGTTTTATCCAGGTTTGAATTGCATGTAGGCTTAATATCGTTTGGTTCCACTCCCTTTTAGATTCATCATTTCCAAATACGACTTTGTTTGTTTTGGTATTTGACAGTACTGTGTAATTAAAACATGTATTCATAAGCAAATTCAAAGTTAAACTTCCTACGGATAAAAACTATTTAAATATTTTGATAAAATTGAAGTTTCAATCACAACTGAACTGACAGAGTAAACAATCCTTAATTTTACTAACGTGTCGTTATCTCTAAAAATTAAGGATTTTCTTATTTTAAAAAAATTGAATTCAAAATATTTAGTAAGTACTTTCTACAACAAAAACCCCACTTAAAATGCCACTGACTACAATTCAGTAGGTTAAATAAAAAGTGATAAAAAGTTTGGTTAAATTTTATTGTGTGTTATTTAAACCTACTGACCTTGCTCCAGCCTCAACACGTGCATATAAAAATGGATTGCTCAATGACAAAATACATTGTTGACGGTTTGAGAATTTTAACTATGGTACATTTTTATTGGCTCGTACTATGGTCACCCTAATTTTTTTTCTTCTTTTTTTTTTGAGTTAAAAAGTCAACTTTGAACAGGTGCATTGTCATCGATGGTTAGGTTAAAATGTCCATAACATTTTTTACGTCTCCAGCTTAGATGATTCACGAATTTTTTCTTATTTGTTTAACAAATGGCGTAATCCTGAAGCCTCAGCTAGTTGTTTTTTTATAATAAATTAACAAATTTGTTAAAATATTTTTACCTGCACATACTTTTAATTCATACGTATTTTACTATTACAGAGACATGAAATAATTTTTTTTAGACGTTAATATTTTTTTTGCAAAAAATGTCTTTGAATGGGGAAGTGTGTCCATCTACAAAACGTTGAATTTTTTCTTGGCATACTACAGTTGACGCTGCTTGACGTTCACTGCAAATATAAGTGCCAATTAGTTGTGTTTAAGTACAATACAAGTGTTACTCTTTAAGTTTGTTTTTTCAATATAACTTTAAAGAATTAGAATATTGTGATCAGAAGTTATTGGTTTACAGCTTAAATTTTGATATAAAAATAGGTTGTTAACTCATAGATGAAAGTCAAGGGTTGTATAAACAATCTTACGTTTCATTCGATATATGCATCGGCTCTAATCTGATTTCTTTGATAAAATACGATCCATATGGATAACATCCGGTATTAGCACACGTCTCCCAGAATCTACAACGGAGTTGGACTTCAGTTATTGCTCCAAGATCATCATCAACTCGTTCGATTTGTTTCAAGGAACTAAAACTAATGGATTTAAAGTAAATCAACTTGATCGTCAACAAAATCTTCCATTTGTAAATTAAAAAACGACAACTTAATCCACGTTATTCGGGAAAATTATTAAAAACTTAAATAACAAAGGTTTCCTACTCGTTGACGAGCATGATGAAAGAGTAAGAACCCTTTTTTCCTATAAGATCGACCTCGTACCCAACAGCTGGATTTCTTCCACCCGAAAGCACAATTTCGATACTGTACTGTTGAACTAAAAAGAATAATTTATTTTGATATATAACCTATTGCTTGTAAGTTACAGATGTAAAACAAAAGGAATAAGGTACTGTCATTCATGCCTTATTGATGTGAGTGAAACACTTTGTAAAACTTTAATGCAATTCTTACTGCAGTAGGGGGCAGTGACGTCAGTCCTGAGATAAAATCGACGATGCTCTGATCCATTTCGAATCATTTGGTTGGCGTGATACCCCATTTGGGCACATTTGCTCCCATCTTCACCACAACTGTTGCACATTCCTTTCATGAAGGATTCGTAACTATCACATTCGTGACCCAAAAATGGACATGCATCGGGATTATTGACGGAATAAGAGAAAAACTGGACAGAACGCCAATGTTGGCACTTGAAATTCTCTTTAAAAAAAAACCATTTTTAATTATATCCAGGACATGTTGAATTAACAGTGATAATTCAGTTTCATTTTTATGAATTTTTTAAGGATCACGTGTAATGTGGAGAATGTGGAAGGATTTGTGGTTTTCAATTCATAAACCGTTATTACCGATAAATTCGGAATCAAGGACATATTTGTATTCACGACGATTTCTCATATATTCACTGGTCTGCTGCGGACATCTGCGCTGTTTTTCTCCTCCATTTGGGTAGAAATCAACATGTCCTACAGGTTGCTGCATTCCATAACCTTCACAATGCAAAACAAAGTAATTACTTAAAACTCAGTAAAAGTTAATCATTAATACATAAACCATGAACAACCAATTAATTGTAAATTTATTAAAATTAAAAATAATACACCTATTTATTGCAAAAATAGAGAGAAAACAAACAAAAACGCTCTTTACCTTACTGACTAGTGCACACATCTACTATCCCGACGTTTCATCTTCGTTACAAAAGGCTTCTTCAAGAGACACAAGACAAAAAACACAGGACAAAGACACAAGAAATAACAATCGTTTTCTGGTTTTTGTTGTTGCTTGTGTCTTTGTTTTGTGTTTCTTGTTTTGTGTCCCCTGAAGAAGTTTTTTGCAACAAAAATGAAACGTTGGGAATAGTAGGTGTGTGCACTAGTCAGTGAAGTAAGGAGTGTTTTTGTTTTTCTCTTAATCTTTTTATTAAATGTGTTATACAAGGTGCAGAATTTAAATTTTTTAATATACCTACATTAAAACAAAATTATTAAACTTTCAATAGAAATATAAGACACGTGATTGACAAATATTGCAAAACGTGATTTATCATAAATTGCATGTGCAGGTTGGACCATGAGTCATGATGGGATTTAAACTTTAATAACGTTTTGGTACATGTATTTCTTTAATTGTTTTTATCAGATTTTACAAGTAAACTTCTTGGAAAGTATACGTGCAATACAACAAAACAAACCAAACGTGTAAGAATTTTATTTTCAAAATCAGTGATAAAATTATTGTCACGAAAAGAGCATATCAACCGATTGTAGAATTTCGACGTTGCCGATAATCTCACGATTTCAATTTTTGCACCTTGCAAACGTAAACTTTCTTTAAAATATTTATTTTACCTCCATCCAAAAAATGTCCAAGGACCATTTTGGACTGGAAGCCGGTATAATATTTTACATCAGCATGAATCGCATCAACAAACTTAGCATCGGTGGGATCAAGACGAATATGATCAGGTGTCCCTTGAAAGAAACGTCTTGCTGCATCAAGAGCTAGATAGAAAGAATAATCAATTAAATACATGTTTTGCATAAATAAAACTAAAATGTTCAGATTGTATTACCAGAAATTCGACCAATTTCTCCATTGGTTCTGCTTCCAGCATAACCCGCCGCATGAGCTCCCAAATTGTGACCAATGATGTGTATGTCTTTATAGGTCGTGACTTTGCATTCGTTCTACAAATTGCTTATGTTAGTGTTTGGGTATCTTACTTTAGTTATCAAAATGTACATGTAATTGTTGCTTACCACTAAAGTTTCGATGATGAGCCAAATTTCTCCACCGACCACCCAAGTGTTAGCTGTAGCGTTGTCGTATTGTGATTGCATCGGGGTGCCTGCGGACCAATCCACCATGATGACATTGACATCAAGGTTGATCAATATACTCGTTGCCATATTCTACACCGATATTACATACATGAAAAAAATGTGTTTTTTTTTATGTATTAATGAGCATATATAACCTGTATGAAATAGCTGCCTCTGCTTGAATTCAAACCGTGAACTATAAAAATGACGGATTTGTATCGGTTAAAGGTTGAGTGCGTCACACTATCGCAGTCATGAGCTTTGAGGTACTGAGTTGGATGAGTTCCAGGAAGATGGTATTTTGTGTTCAAATTGAACGTGGTGCTGATTTGTTCTCTTGACCATGGAAATTCGGTGTAGGGTCTGTGTTTATCGTGAATGAAATCCTGAGAATTGAAAATGCCCAACTCTGGATACCAGCAAAAGCTGTGTTCTAAAAATTAAAATAATTAATTGACAACAAAATGACATTTGTATCCACGAATTAAACAGTTGTTTTGTACTGTATACGGTTTCAAAGAAACCATTCACGAGAATATAATAACTAAAAAAAACTTAAACGATGCGTTTTTATTTTAAAAATTGATTTTTTATCTTAAGTTTTCATATAGTTAACGAAAGCATTGTGATTTAGTAGAAAACACTGAAAGATGTCACTTACTAGATTGGTCAAATGGACGATTAATAATAGTACAAGGAAATAACTTTTTAACTGTACACGTTACGGATTTGTGTGTTGAAGTCATTGAACGATGCATTTGCGTCTTTACGAGGTTACTAAGTAATTCATGTTATGTATTTAAAATACAGGGTGTCTACAATAAAATCTAAACATTTTAATCACATTTGGTCTAAAAAAAATTACATAAAATTATATAACTACAACTAAATATGGAGATGGTAGTAATCATACTAGTTTTATAAAAATGTTTGACTTTAGTACACTTTTATATGGGCGCCTCGGGTGGATTGAAAAATGTCTAGGCAATAGTTTAACCAGCTCACACCATATGTTATGCAAGTCACCCATGTCGACAAATTGAGAAACACGTAATTAAAATTTTTTAAGTCGTTGTAAACGTATTGCTAAATCTATGACTTAACAACTTTTAATTCTGAGTGCTTCAATTGTCAGGAACATTTAAAATTTTTAAATTAGAGTTAGAATGCCTCATATTTAAAATGTTTTTATGGTTTGAAATTTTTTGAACCAAATAAAACGAACGTGTTTCTCATTCACTCGTTAACCAATCAACGTTTGTGCTTGGACGCCCAGAATTACCATTTTTTGAAAAATGCCTGATTGCAGCGCCAATGAAACTCTGATACGAATAACAAAATTTCGATATTAAATTTGAGTTTTTGTTTCCGTTCCACTAAGAATTATATTCGTATAGCATAATATGAAAAAAACAATGCAGTTTCCAAACGTTTAGATATTATTGTGAACACCCTGTATATGATTGATAAATATTGTGCATCAAATAGAAAATTGTAAGTATCTAATAGATTTGAGAAATTCTTGTATGTGAATTTCTATAATTCTTAAAATATATTTTTTAATATATTTACCTCCTACGATATCACAAAACTTGGCTTCAGTTTCCATGAGGGCTTCAAGAACTAATAGAAGAATAATCAGAACTGATTTCATGTTGATTTTATGTTTTTGAGCCAAGAAAAGTCGTAGTGGATGGCGGTGGCACCAACTGTTTCTACTGTTCATACAAGATTTATACTTGATTTATATTTGTGTAGAGAAATATAGGAGTTAGATGAAGGAACCAATCCACGTCTTGATAATTTCTAGTTAATCTTTACTTGGTTTTATTAAGTTCATCAGGGTAAGGTTAGATGCTTATAAAGTCACAGATAGTTAGATGAGATGGCCATAACGTGAATGTGAAATGACTAATAATTTTTAACCAGATGTAAATGTGCATTAAGAGAGCGAGTCGTGTCAGATATTCGTAATTACCATGACGTGTCATTTCATGTGTTTTTTTCTATTTTCTATATTTATTTATTTTATTTATTTTATTCATTTTATTTATTTAATTTATTTAATTTATTTAATTTATTTTATTTATTTGTCAAAATGAAATGGCATCAGCAAAGAGTAAAATACACTACAAACATCAAAATTATAAAAATTCAATTACCACAAAAAATGAACATACACTAAAACAAAATGAGTATCATAAAATAAGTACAAAAATTGCAATAACTACACTTGCTTATCTATTACAACTTCTTTAACAGCAAGAGCAAAATGTCTACACGATGATAAGCATTTAACATCAGTACAATCATACAAAGTCCTTCTTAGCTCAAGTGGGAGCTCGTTCCAACTTTCGACACAGTCATAAGGATAACCCAACTTCTCCCGAAAAGAGAGAGAGAGCATGTTATCTCTATTTTAAAGTAACGGGTATGCCTAGTATCAATGTGATCTAAGAGATACAATTTCATAAAATGCATTGGATGTTTATCATTTCTCAAGGCTGTGCCTAAAGCATTAAGCTTAACATTCAAAATTAGCGTATCAAGAGTGGGAATCCTATGGCTACCACAAAAACTAGAGATAGACTGATACAAAGTAAGACCAAATAAGATTCTTAAACATCTATTATACGCCAATCTAAGTCTTGCCATTCTAAATTTATGATAAGAGCACCAAACTGGAGCTTGAAACGATATAATCGATTGGACATATGCATTAAATACAATTTTTTTTTTCATTAAATGTCAATATCCTCTTCAGCTTTTTGAGAAGAAAAACCTTAGAGCTTAATCTTCTTATCAGAAATTCTAGATGTTCACTGAAAGAAAAAGACGAATCAAAAAACACTCCAAGGATTCTCATAGAGGACATAGTCGCTCTCCGATCAATGTTGAGCATTTGAGTCTTTGCATCATTCATTCTCATCCCTCTCTGACCATACCAATCATGTAACATTTTCATATCATTTTGCATATCTACGTACATAGAGTCATAATTAGACATGGGATACTCATAAACAATAATGTTATCTATTATCAACATATGTTAAAAACTGGCCATTCAGTGGAAGTTTAGTCAGTGAACAAATAAAAACATTATAAAACAACATTGCAAGTTTACTTCCCTGTATGACACCTTTGGTTGAAGCACGACTATGCTTACAGTCATCAGTTCTAATTTCACTAAACCTATTAGCAAAATAATTACTTAGAAGAGAAATAGTATTTTCATCAACACCCAAATCAATAAGGTCCCTAAGGACCTGTGAATTAGGAACGATGTCAAATGCAGAAGATACATCAGTTTTAAGTAAGAAAACTGAATTACCACAATCAAGAGCACCATTAATCTTCTTATTCAGAACCAACAGAAGAAAATCAACACTCCTCCCAGGAATTCCGCCAAAAAATGTGTCGGGCATAAGATCAATCAAGAACTTAGTAAGAGTAGTAAACAAACAACAATCAGCAATCCTTGACATCGTGGGGAGGTTAGCTACGGGACGGAGATTTTTAAAATCCTCAGTACTACCCTAATGATGATATAGATGATATAGATGTAAATGATATAGATATGATGTAGATGATATAGATGCTTTGTGCTTTTTGATGATATAGATGTACAGCGCCAGCGCGTTAGATTTTTGATGATAAATGGATTCGGCTTAAACTTTGCAGGCTTGTTGCTTGCATCACGAATGACATTTCTACGCAATCGGATCCACGAAATTCGCAAAATTACGCGAGTTACTTCACTTTGAAATTCTGATTTTTAAAAAGTGTCATTTGTTTATTCAAAAGTGCCATAACTTTGTTGGTTTTGCGAATCTCGAGATAAAAATTACACCAGTGTGTTCAGCGTGCTTTAGAGATGCTGCAATTCTGACGACTTGTGAGGTTTGGTCAAAATTAATGAAAAGCAAAAAGTTTAGTTTTTTCGGTTTTTGATGAAAAATGGATTTGGCTGAAACTTAGCGTGCTTGTTTCAATTGATTTTTTGTTTTAATTGAAATCGAAACCATTCACGGACGCAAGTCACAAAATTTAATACTTGTTGCGCCATCTTACACCAGAACACCACAACTCAATTTTTTGCATCTTTAACTTGTCAATGTTGTCAACGAGCGAGAGTGACCGTCATTTGCAAACGTGAAAAAGTACGCGTGTGTTGCAGAGATGAGTATTTTGAGGCTTTTATTTTAATTGTCGTGAATGTTTAGAATTTAAATAGTCTATGCAACAAGTGTCTGTTTGTTGGTAAGATCTGGTTTGAAGTAGACGATTAAAATAAAATGACAGTTTTTGCCAACCACATAGCTATGCACCCTTTGCGAAAACAATCTAATATATACGATATAATTTGCTTGTAGTTTCAATTTACCAATCAACCAGATACGAAACTATATAAGTATTATTTCAATTAATGAACATGTTATATATCCATCTACTGTAAATTCGTGATTATATCAAAATTTGAAACAAATAGCAATCAAGTTTTTACAGCTTTATTCATCAAATTATAACATAAATTTTTTTTTTTTTTGGTAGATTTCATATTTTAATCACTCATTTTGTCATTGTTTTTTAATTTCTGTTTTTTGTAATAGGCCAGCAGCTGACACAAAATGGAGTTCACTTGCCAAACATCATTGGACCAAAAAAAATGGCGGTGATTCCAACTGTTGCTTTACTCTCACTCACTGCTAACTAGACAATTAGTTGTCTGGAGTGTAGTTATATTATCGATTTGTTATTGATACTTCATGGTTGTATGCCGATAACTACATCTCGTAAGTAAGAATTCTTTGAGTTTAGGTAGAACATTGAAATACATGGCATTTTTAATGTCGTCGTTGTTTTTAACTAACCTAGTGTCTGTGGGTATAAATGCAGTGGAATTCGGTCACTGTGATCACTTTGGGACTAGCGCTTTTTTATAATACAGTGATAGCTAGCTGATAACATTAAACAATGGAAATAAAACATTAAACAGTGATAATGGACCTATTAATAATGATAACGATAGCCGATTGATAAGATTATACGTGATTATAAAAACCGGATTCTACTGTACCATTTTTAAGTTAGTTATAATATGATACAACGAGATTGAAAAATCTTATGTAACGTTTACTGAAATAGGCGAAGTAGACTAAACTCAACCAACCTTGACACTAAGTTTACCTGTTTTTATTATTTTTTTCCACTTGGTGGTAATGTTCTGATTATTAGGCTATGTGAATGTCACTTTGCTTAGAATACAATTATGAGTTTATGATGTTATCATGTGTATTCGGCTGAGTGGTTAATTGGTATTGGATCATTGCATTGTATAACTTATAAGACACATATTTAGAGATTGTCATGGTGATTTTCTCTCAGTTTTTGTTGGAACGATGACTTTCTGGTCTGAATTGGAATTATGATGTGTTAACCAGTATAGAAATTTGATTGATCGCCAGTTTTTATATAATGGTATTCCATTAAAAGATTAATGTCAATATAAAAATTTATTTATAATTAATTTTTTTATCAATGAGATGCAAACAACAATAGAATAAAGTGAATCATAATCTTCGCTTTAAATGCAGCCAAGCCTCATGGCCTACAATGAGTTTGAGTTTATGAAACAATTAAACTTAAACTTAATTAAACAATTAAACTTTTCAAACAGATCCTGAATAAAAAGTGAAAACTGGCCTTGTGGTTACTATAGTCAAGTGGGAAAATTTTTGCACCGTTTCAAATGGTACTTTATCAGTAGGGCTCGGATGTTTATGCATTTGCATAGATGCATATGCAATTGCATATTTTAGATAGTTTTTTAAATCGATGCATATTTCAGTCACTTTTCTAATAAATGCATATTTCTGTGATTTTCATGTTTTATTGCATATTTACAAGATTTTTGGGAGGTATTTTCATTTCATTTCAAAGTAAATTTATATAACAATTAGGGAGACCTAACCTGGTAACTTGTCACCAAGACCCACCCCCTCATTCGTTCTTTATTTGCTTTTGTTTCCCCGCCATTTTTAGCAAGAAACCGTGGTGGGACATCCCAAGCAGAAAACTGCTAATTTATTTGTACTGATTTTTTTGTACTGATTTTTTGGGGAAAATCAAATTAAGAAATAGCGAGAAGTTAAAGTTTGTTGAAGAGTTTTGTAACCAAGTTTTTAGCAGTGATAAATGCATATTATTATGTTGCCCATGTGGAAAACAAGTTAGTGACAAAAAGCCATGCCATTTCGATATGTTTGTATTTTTTTCCAAAGTAAATAAATGTACGACAACAAATTAAATTAAACATATTTTTGTAATGAAATTTAGGTACTTTCCGGTTTACTTGTACTTTCCGTCTGATGTTGCTATTTGCTTATGGGTTTATTTTGCAAGTTAGGTTAGGAAAAACAAAGAAACGTATTAAATGTATGATTTTGTTTTGTTTATCTAACCTATCCTGCAAAATAAACCCATTACCAAGTACAAGGAAATAGCAACATCAGACGGACTTCGGACAAAGTACCAAAGTTACAACTTCATAAATCGAAAACCGCACAAGTTCAATGCAACAAAATTCGCATAAATGGAAAGCACACTACTCAAAGATGAATTTCTCCAAACTCGCATAAAATTAATACCACGTTACTCAAAGATCACGTTAATCTAAATTCGCATAAATAAAAATTCACATAAATCAAAAGTTCCAGAAATCGAAATTACTCAAAACTCTCATAAATCGAATATCGAATACCTCAAAGATTGCATAAATCAAAATTTGGAAAAAACGGCTTGTGATTGGTGTGACGTCATAACTTAGTTTGCTCGAAGAGCTGCGCCCATTGCACCATTGCATTCGACACAGCGTGTTCACAACCAGTCATTCTTCTGTGTTCACAGCGCTGCGCAAGGGGAAAACGGGCAAGACAGAGCAAACGATAAACGATGGTTTGAAAATTGTGAAATGTATTAAAATAAGATGATGTGGGCTAGAAAAAAAAGTTCACTATATGCTAAACCTAGTTTAATGAAACGAAACATTTATTTATCAAATCCTACACAAAAATATTATAAAAAAGTGATCTGTTTATATCGCGTAAGAGCAGACGATTCATTATATTTTTGCATTATATATTATATATTATACATTTTATATTATACATCTGGAGAACCTTGGCATACGCTTTCCCAGGGAGGCTGATCACTCTCCTCAGCCTCCCTGGGAAAGCGTATGCCAAGGTTCTCCAAAGCAGACTGACTGAAGTTGTCGATTACCAGATACAGGACGAGCAGTGTGGATTTTGTAGAG
>JAQIWH010005296.1:0-14940 GCA_034695005.1 Cryptops parisi | reverse complement strand
AACCGGAACGCTTTTGGAAATTTTTATTAACAACCGGAACAGCGTTCCGGTGCGTTCCGGCCCAATTCGAGCACTGGAAATGCGACGCTGTTAGCGACGCGTCGAAATCAATTTCATGCTCTTTTGAGCCAAATCGTCAAGTTTTATACATCTCTCCCGCGTTTTCTTTTTCGTCGGTGGGTTGAGCAAAGTGTCAAGAAAAGTGCTGGGTGAACGCGCATGCGCTGTCTTGTCCGTCACCTTAGGGATGGGAGACATGTTGGACTCGGATAAACAAGTCTCGGCTGGAAACCCAATGTTGGTCTATTTACTACGGCGGAAATTACTTTCAAGATGAGTTCCCTAATCACGGTGCAGAAGTGAGTTTTAAGATCAGCGAGTGACTTTGCATTCATCGTCATCACTATCATCCTCATCAACAGCAGAAGAAAAGGAAAAAAAAGAAGTAGCAGTAGTTTGGAGAGGCTGAGCCCCGGATGCTTATGAGTCTGTGTCGTTTCTAGCAAATGAGAAAGAGGGAATAGTTTTATCTTTTTCTTTTCACTCGGTTATCGTTTTCTTCTTTTTCGTGGAAGTTGCCGGATCTACCAACGAGCTCATTTAGGCTTCCTGCTTTGCGACTCAATTCCTTTGTTGTTTCGAACTGAGAAAAGTTGGCTGGTGACGCTATGCTGCGATGGATCGACCACAACTTGGTGGTGGACGGAACATTGGCTGGGTGTTTTAAAATCAAAGAATGACATTAAAAAACTAGACATGTGTTTTATGTCATTGAATAATCTACTCTTGATTCGTAATTAACTTCAGTGAAAAAAAAACTTTTAATGTGCTAAATATCGACCAGATACGTTTTTTTTTTCAAATACTATATTATGCTCTCGTAGTTATTTAATGACCACTTTCTTGTTCAATATATTAATTAATAATATATTGCATTTTACGAAATTCTCACTGTTTATTTATTTTTCATTAGGTGCCAATATTGTTCTGTTGATCATTTTATCATCGGAATACATGCGTATTAACACACTCAGCCTGTCGACAGGCAAACTTTTCTATTTAAACAATAATGACCTGCAGAAACCATTTCTGGCTTTAAATCTTGCCCGTGCAAAACGTGACTATTGTTTAAACTAATCGATTACGTTACGGACATAATAATAGAAACGTAGAAAAACCTTACAGTATTTTAAAAATCCTTTTACTCGCAGAACGTGAAAATTGTTTAACTCAAATGATTACATTACACAAAAAAACAAACTAACAGAATAAGCATTTCATTAAATTTTTCTAATCGTCTATTATTTATTTACACTTTAACACTACGTAATTTTTCACGGCAATTATTTTGTTTAGATTGGAGTTTTGCTTTCAGTAGTTTAATGGCGGATGTGCTTTGAGCTTATTTGACGATAAATGGCTAAAATCATAATCCCTCCTTCCGTTTCCCCAAGAGCATATTGATCAGATCTTCAGAAACTCTTGATGTAAATTCTGAATGGAGGGGGATCTATTACACAACGAATCGATAAGTTTTTACATAAACTAGTGTACATACATAATGACTAGACTCGCAAAAAAGTGTAATAATCTCTCGGTTAGATCGTTAAACGAGCTGAAGCGGACTGCAAAGCGGAAGTGAACCTCGTTGTTAACGAATGGGTTGAATGATGTCGAAAGGGGTTTTCTAGTGAGGTTTCTCCATCCGGTCGACTGGAAACCCTTTCTCGGTATTGGTTTAGACAAGCCGATCGGCAGCATCGAAACGTCACACGTGGAGAGAGAAAGAGAGAGAGAGAGGCACCAGCTTCGCCTAATTAGCCACTTTAAATGCTGATGAGTGGCGATGATTAGTGGATAAATTTGTGTCGGTGGCACGCGTCGGGTTTCGGAACTCAATTTATTAGGCAAGTTGACGACGCGTTGACTTACACCCTTTTCCTACTCTGGCCAAAGGGCAAGTTGACACTACTTAGCAGATGCACGCACGTCTTTCGTTTCTTTTCTTTCACTTTTGTCTTCATCATTTACTTTTTGATAAAGAACAATATGCTACTAAAACAGGAAAAAGTCGTTTGCAAAAGACGGGTTTCTTAAGTGGTCTTAGCAAGATGAATGATGTCTTGAAAATTTATCTAAATTAATGTGATAAATATGTACTGTTATGTTACTTCCTTATCTTCCATCAACAGGTTTTTATTTGGTTGATAAGTCGAGTGATGCACACAGTAAAGTCCTAGTTATCCTAAAATCGATTATACGAAATTTTTATAACATCGGCTTCAACTTGAATTTGAAGAGGCGAAACGTTTAGTATTTATTCCACGATGTTTCAATAAGTCGCGCGCTTCTTGAGTTTGAAAACATATTCTCAAGCATTTTCTTACAAACATTTTTGCATTGAATTAAAATTTTCATATAACGACACATTTTCTGTCGATACCGGATATCTGTTGGAAGTTCATTATACTGTAATTGGATTCTTATTCATTTTGATGTCGTTAAATTCTTGCACGAGATAGAAATTTCTATAACAACCATTGTTCCTTGGTGGTGGAATGAAAATATTGCAATACACAAGCTCGTCGATTTATGCCTCGGTTACTTTCTTCGTAATCTTTGAAATTGCTTATAATGAAATTTCCTGAAGTGAGAAAACTCAGAAGACGTTTCGTTTGGTTACCTGTAACCAAACCACAAAAGTGCATAATAGCAAAAGTCTTTTTTTCCTTCTAATTTGAGCATTTGAATGGATTTTCCCGTTATATATTAGTTAAATAACTTATACGGAACTCGCATAATCAAGGATTTTCTGTAATCCAAGTTTAAACTGAAATAAAGTACCGGCATTGCAAAGTGTAGGTTGACGTTCGCTGTTTAGTCCGTTCGTTCTTGAATCAATTAGAAATTTATCATTATTAAGGTCTTAGCATGATAGACACCATTTACAATATACCATTTACAACTTCTTTTATTTCTGTATGTGTTTGGTCACCAATGACCGATTCCGTTAAATAAAATAAATAAATAAATAAAAATAAATACAGAATGTCATTTTAATCATTTTAATCATTTTAAAAAATCGTTGCGCATTTACATTATTCAAGGATGTAATTTCTTATCTTAGATATATATATGCCTATGTATTCCTTTTTGTCCCTATGGGATGTAAAATAAAAAAGAAAAAAGATTGTATTATAAAACTTAAATTCGGTTAAAATTTGATGATATAAGATTTTTGTTTTGCGTGCTTATTGTTTACTTTATGGTTAATCGATTAGGCCATGAATATTTATTGTATACTATTTAAGACTTTCCGAATAAGTTGTGTCTACGGTTGCGAGGTCTTTGGGCGAGTCACTCTTTAATAACCTCATTTTCTGACGACAATAAGTTTTCTTCTTGCACGCGATTTGCATCGAGCTTTTCAAAAGGGAGTTGGGTTGTTGTTTGGTTGGAGGATTGGACGTAGGAAGTTGGCCTCTTCCAAAGAGCCCCTCTCTTCTTGGCAGAGTATTATGAGAAATGCATGAAGACTAATGGCAACCCAACGCCGTCGTCCTCTCGTTTGCCGCCTCCAGCACTCGGAGGGCTTAAGCCCAGGACGACGTTGCGCATGCGCACTTGTCTCGTTTTCTTTGGTGTACTTATTCTTTCGGTGGCCAGCGACTATCGATCAAGGAGACCCAGCAATCGCCAGGCTTGCTGCTTCTCGACGGTTTCCTTCCGGTTTCTCATAGTCGAAGAAAGAGTTCGTTGGTCCGGACTGAAGCCAAAGTTGGAAATGGAACGTTGAGAGGACATTCCTCCCCCTTGTTCGAGATTTTCTCAAAATGACCTCCCCTCCAATTCTTCTTAACTTTCCACCTTTTCAACAGCACGAGAAAAGTTGTTGTTTAGAGTGTAAGATAATGATTGGAGATCCGAACCAAGAGTTTGTCCTTGAGTTGTCAACCAAAATTTTGGCTTTGGGCTATTTTTTTTTATTTCTTTCTTTTGTCAGTGGGACTTGATCTTTTTGTAAAGTTTTAAGTCTAACTTGTCACGTGAATTAGAAATGTATGTGTCACGTGAACGGTTGTGCGTGTGTCCAGTGGTGAGTCCAGTGACGTGTTTTTTCTTAACAAGGGGCTCTCGGTAGTAAGTCTTCTGGACGAGTAATCATGTCACTAGAAAAAAAGTCGATTATCATGAAGAGTCGATTTTTTTGTGTGAAATATAGAATATACTGAATAATATTTCATTATTATTATTATTAATAGCTAGAAATAGACCCGTGTTGTAACACGGGAACATAAGATAGGGGTTCTGGGTTAGTAATACAAATTTTAAACTTTATAACTACAAAGCCTTCAATTATGACTCGGGTTTCAATTTTAACAACCACCAAGAACAACTGACGTGAGATTCTGCGCGATAGGTGGAGCTAAAGTGTCCATGAAACATATATGACAGATCTGGGAAATGATTATTATAAATAGTAGTAAGTAGCCCGTCAAAAATGACGGTAAATTTGATGGTAAAAAAGGTTCTGTTGTACGATTTCAATTGATTCAGTGGCGCAAGGTGTGGCCTAGCTGCCATTTGAACCCATCCAGTGCGGGTTCGATTTCTATGGAGGGACAAAAAATTTTCTTTACCATTTTTTCCATCTCAGTGTGACAGACAGACATAGCATATCATATTGTTAAGATTGTATTGTCGATGACGTGGAAGAATCATCATCGACTTTTGTCTACACAGTAGGGTTTACGGTGTATAAAACGCACAATGTTGTACAATTTAGACGTTTTACTATTTTTTAACCATTGTTAACGGTTTTTTTTTTCAAATAAGGAGCTCTGTAAATTGAAAAAAAAATCGAATAAGGAAGCTCGGTACATTTCCAAAATTTAGCAAAGGGCTTCCTCGAGCCCCTTCAACACATTCTACTTTTTTCGTTTGTAGTTGCGACGTTCCGAGTCACTGGATGGCTAGAATTTACACGAAAACACGTTGAGAAATGTCTTTAGACGTCATTTCATGATGAAAACGTCACATGCAGGTTGATGTTGACGGGTTTATAGCACTCATCGATTTTCACTTTAGAAATTTAATTCTTACGTTTTACGACGTGTAGTAATGTTACCCGATTAACATTACACATTCACTTTTATAGCGGTCGCAAGAGAACCTTATTAACCAACCACCAGTTCGGATGGTGTTTCAGTTTGGAAAGTTGTCAACTTCAAAAACCACGTTTATTTTCACTCAACTCAATGTTTCATTTTTTTAACACTTTTTTTTATGAAAGCGCTTTTTCCAATATTTCACCGGTAAAGGTTTCACTGTAATGAATAGTTGAAAATATTTTTGCAAAATTGTGATTTATATATATAAGATTTAGTAGTTGCTTATGCTGAAAAACGTATTTCAGTTGAACCGCAGTGCATTAAAATTATAGATAATGATTATGTTTTTACGAGAATCTACATTTTTTAGTAGACAGAAAATAGCGCAGTATGTAGTATGGGGTACTAGTCACACGTACGTATACTAGACTAATTTTCTTCAAACACTACGGCGTTCTCTGTCTTTAACGTCGCCATCTTTTTTTTTTTTTGCTATCTCCCATTGTCCATTTGAACTTCTTGAAATTGCTTCCTTTTGTCTTGCTCGTCATTGCCAACTTCGACTTCCTGTTGATCTTGCGTCAAAGGTTTTTAGCTGTTCTTTACGTTCTGTAACGTTACACCACGGCTCACCTTGTATGCGTGCGGAACAATTATCAGATATGTAATGGACTTGTGAGAAAATTCCCAAAAGTCTGATAACGCACGTACGATGGTTGACAAGAGCACCATAGGGTAGGTGGTGGGTTGTTGTTGTTGACAACAACGAGGGAATGAAACGGTGAGAGGAAACTGCCTTCTTGGTGAAGAGCATCAAGCAGTACGTCCAGAAAGCAACGCATGTTAGCACTCTTCAAAACAGAACATTTTGCTTTTCCTGAATGGACCAGCTAAACGTGCACAGGCAAAAAGCTTTTGTTAGTGAAAAGGTGTACGAGTAAATGGTGAACAAGACTTCTAGTTTTTGGATGTTTCTTTTTTTTTTATAATACATTTTTTTCTTGCACGATTTTCTTTTGGAAACCTACAACCAGTTCAGTCTTATATTTGTTCGTGTGAATTTAGCAAGAAGGGAATAAAGAGTTTTTCATACCGGTACACACTTTTTGTATTACTCGATGAAGTGCGTTAATTGGGTGTTGTGCGAACTGAACGAGGAATGTCTGTATTATAACCCGTCCTTATGCAATGTTTTAATAATTTAAAAAGGTCTATACATGATAAAATAAATCAATACAGTGTAGTGTACATCGACTCTTGGAAGTGTTCATTCTCAGCATATTTACGAGTAATTATTTAGACAAACTGAGATAGCCTACTATTCTGAATTAATACGAATACGTTTTGCAGTTTATGTTCAGTAGAATCCTAAATCACGTTAGTCATTCTAGATTATCTAATAAGCAAAGTTTCGTTGAAAGAACAAAAGTTTTAAATGCCCCTATAGAAAGATAGCCGAAGGGCTCCAATGTGGTGAACGTGGTGGTGGTGATGAGATTGGTTCACCTTGTCCAATTCGTTATGAAAAGTGTCATTCAGAAACATTCTAATAATAAGTACAAAATGACAAAAACTGACCTGCTGAAAACGCTATCACCTATACGTATCATTTCTGAAATGATACGACTGCACCATGTTTAAATAACTTTTACTAAAACTTCAGTAATGAATAAATATTTTGCACTATTTTTTTTGTAGATTGATTTTATCGTGTAGGTCTATAGACCTAAATTTATCAAAATTGCACAAAAATTTTATAATGTCCACGTATAAGTGTAAACATCTATTAAATAAAGATATTTGTGTATTAGCATACAATATACGACTTTAATAATAAAACGAGATATTTGTATTTAAATTATATTTGTGGGTTAAAAAGGGTTAAATTTATAACAACCATATTTCATAAAATAAAGCACATTTATAATACAGTTTCAACACAGGTGATTTTGTTACGAAAGGTTTCTAGTTTGATTTACGCCCAAACTAAACGGGATAAAAATAATTACATTTATTATTTTGTTTCTTGAATTATGGCGAATGTTAATCACAGGTTTAATTTTTTGTAAATGTTTTTTTATGTTCGGAAACACGCATTTTCGTGCATTTGGAGAACACACTAGATGATTATTTACGATTTTAACGCGACATTAACGACGCTAATTAAAGCAGGTCCTATCTAGTTTATCTGCCAGAAATATCCGTCTGGTTGGACGGATAATAAATTTCGAAGGTGAAGAGTTTTACACAATTTTTATTTTTATTTATTTGCTACGTGATAAATGTTTTTGTACGTTGGAAAAAAAAAGGAGGTAAAAGTAATATAGCATGACGTAAGGTTTATATTTTTATGCTCATAAGCTTATGTTGAACCATGAAATAGGATTTTAAGAACAAGAAAGTGGAAAGTTGTTGTGTTGATGATTGCTATTCGAGTGGCATGTTTTGTCATCTTTATTTTTATTTATTCTCTCTTTCCCCCATTTCTTCCTTTGGTGTATCTTTCAAAAGGCGCATGCGCGAAACATGAAAAGAATAAAAAAGTGGGGATACGGGGGGAAAAAATCACGGTGCACTGGTGAAATCTTATTACCGAAAAAAAAGGGTACAACACATTTGTATGGGACTCAATGTTCGAAAAGCCTCTTTCGTAAAGTTGTATTTCTGATGAAAAGATCCCATTCTAGTCACTATTCAAAAAACCCTTGAAAAGCAGGAGAGAGAAAGTGTTTACAAACACAAGTTGGTACAGTATCATATATACAGTACATGTATCAGGTGGAATGTTTTATATAGGCTTTAAAAGTAACGTTATATCAGTTTTCACTAAAAAACCAAAGGACACCTTTACATATTTATCGCCACGCTTATTGTACAGGGTATTCAAAAGTCTTGGCGTAAAAGTAAAGTTGATTTATTCTTAAATTAACTGACATTTTAAAAAGCTCATAACAGGAACGGACATACGAACTATCCTAAATCTTTCATGCACGTCACAAATAATCGATGTGGTTGTTGCTGGTGCCACTGCAGACGTTAGTGTGAAATATTCTGTTGGGACGCGTCCCAGCAAATTCTACCATGACAATGCAGACGCATTGTTTCAATCGTCCAGTTTCGTTACACGACTTGTGTTTTGATCTCGACAGATCATTTTATCTCATTCGCTTCTGTCGTGTCACCAGCAACACTCGTATCGAACGTTTGTGAATTGAAACTTGACATTTGTTATGTCCGCTACGGTTATGATCGCTTGTAAATAATGGCAGTTAATTTATGAATAAGTCATTAACTTTTAGATAACTTTGTATTTTAAAACCAATTTTACACAGTTAATTGTTCGAACTTGATTTTGCACGTGATTTTCATTGAAACACTTCAACTGTCGAGTTGAAGTGTTTTGATCTAAACATTTACGTTTTGTTTGATAATTTATTGTATCGCAATATCAATAATGTATCAATAATGTATGGTCACTATGACCGAGTCAATTTTAAGTAAAAATAAATAAATGAACGTCATTCTGAACATGTCCAGTTGTTTAAACTATATGCTGCACGTGAGCGACAAATTATGTTGCCAATGATTAACAAAACACGTACGGTACTGTATGTTGCTGAATCTAAGATGTAGGTTATGTATGTTACCCGTGCCGGTAATAATACAATCCAGACATTGAAATGTCTAGCATCTTTTGGCAGAGTTTGAAATAACACCTTCTACAACTGTATAGGTTAGTTTAGCTTAGTTAACAACACTCTCTAAAATACTTTAGCTTAAACTTAGGTTTAGCTTTACTAATTCCACACTTTGTTTAAACTAAGCTTGGCATTTTATAGAATGCCTAAATATATGTGCCGGTTGATACAAGTATACGATATATTTATAGACCTATTAAAAATACATCAGGTTTGAGTTGGTTTTTATCTCGCATTACATCTTTGATATCACAAGTTTTCCAAGAAACTATTTTATGGTTTTGATGAGAAAAAAATATATGGGTAGTTAGTTTCCACGAAGAGGAAAATACCATACATCACTGAGACAAAAAGTGATAAGCTTTAGTTACGAGTACTCGACGATTGGTATTTTATTCATGCCATTAATTTTTGAACGTGCCTCGTATACATATATTATGAAGAGGTATATATTTTCTTCCCAATCTGCAGTAACGATGTCAAGTGATGAGTTCACTCAACGTTGCTAATGATAATATGGAAGTTGATCGTCATTCCTCTCGAAAAGGTGGGCTTAGTTTGTTGAACAACAAAGGAAGCGATGTTATTGTAATAGTTCCTTGTAAAAGACATAAATTAGCGAGTCAACGACGTCGTATCGCACTAACTCATCCGTAAACGAAATTCCTCGTTTTAATTATTCACACACTGGCATTTTATTCGCTTTAATCACTCCGAAAGGATTAATTAATCTTCATCCTGAAATGTGGTTTATGCCAGGTTGGGGGATTGCATTTCCTACTCGCTCTTGTTGAAAAAAGTTAACATTATGGGTTGTTGACATGTAAACTAACGTTGCATCATTGTTCCATAATCTGCGATTAAGACTGTAATGCGACGTATTAAGATTTTATAGTCTTTGTTCGTAAGCTTCGTTTCTACTGTATGGTGTCAAGTATTGATGAAGTGTCACGCGACAATAAACTACTGTGTTTCAAGGTTCCAAATTAGACATTAGACTTCATTCATAAAGCACGTTGTTTTGATAGATGTGGATCATTGCGTGTAATTAATCAGTTATTTTTTAATAGTTCGACAATATGCAAAATCGGTGGGTTACTGTTAAAAATCGAGGGGGTTACGCTACATCGATAGAATAGGGTTACGCTACATCGATAGAATCGGGTTACGTCTCGCGCTTTAGGTAAATATTTATATGCATATGTATGATAATGAAAACGTAGAAAAGTTATGAATAATAGGTGTTTAGGGGGGGTGTGAAGGGCACTACCTGCCTTAAGGTGGGTCATTTTGCGCCCACAAACAATGGTTGTGTTCATTTGAGGGCAGGTTTTCTCGGGGTTCTCCCGTTTTCTTCTGCATTATAAAACTCTGTTCGAACTTTATCATCCTTTATCATTATTTTTTGTGTCTGTGATTTCAATAAAGTCTGAGGGGTAAATGACATAGCTGTAAGGTCACTCGGTGTCCTCGTTAAACTCCAAGTATCTATTTTTGCCACCCACATTTAAATTCTTAGTGAAATGTTGATGATTAGAATACAACAAGAGTTAAAACTAAAAATCAATGATTAAAGCGAGAACTTTAGGTTTGTTCCAACATAGTTTTTTTGGCATATTACCGTATGAAAAAAAATCACTTTTAAACTCGCAGATAATCTATTCTGCGAGGAAGGAAAGGCTGAGTGGTGTTGTGCTCGTGACAGCATTTCATTTTTCTCAAGCTGTCAAGCAAAATGGCGTTTGTGTGGAATTTTGTCGAGTGACCCTCCCGAACGATAACAAGTGCTTGGAGTGTTAGTTAGGGCTTGACTGTGCGTGACTCTTATTAGCCAATGGAATGAAGGCATCTGATTTAGTGGATGTGTCGTTGTGCAGGGTCGAGTACTGACCTGCTGCACCAGCTTTCGTTTTCAATTATAGGCCCAACTCTAGGAGAGGGAAAGGTTCACTTTTGCACGAGGTCATGTGACCAACGCTAGCGGGATTAAATAGTGGGTTGTGTAAGGTAGTGGGATGGCGAGTTAGGATGAAATGGATGATCTATCGCAAGATGAATCAAGATTTGTTGTTGTTCTCGAACGGAAGTGCAATGTCATCCTTCGTTTGTCTCGACGTAAAGCTGAAATGCACCTTATGCTATACAGGGTGATCCAAGTTATTTGATTAGATACTTACTATAATAAGGCGGTTCGAGTTATTTATAGTAATTTGTTTGGAGATGTCTTTTTATTGTACAAGGAGAATTGATTTTGTTCTTTTCTAGCATATTTCATTTACTGTAGCTGCAAAATTTGCATAAATGAACATACTGGGCTTTTATTAGATACAAAATGTTTGTTTTTGTAAAATGTCAAAAAAATATATATAGAAAGGTGAAAATGATATATTTGAGCCATATTGTAAACAGAACCAAATCTCTGGGGTTCAGCGAAAATAAGATGAGAAAGGAAGCGAGAGGTTTGAAAAGAAATTCTTTGATGTCGGGTCTCGAGGTGTTTGTTCATTTGACGAGGGGTCGTTCGGATCAACGGACCTTCAATATGAATAAAGGATCCTCTCGAGGAGACCAAATCAAACATTCCTCCTGTTTGGAAGATTGCAAAACGAGAAAGAAACGGACATGTCACCCTGTAATGCTAAGGTTATAGCCGGTGTATGTGTTGTGTGTCATGTTTACTGAAGAAAAGAAAATATTCTGTGATTCTGTAGACATGCACATGACATTCCATTTTTATAAACTGGAATGAAGGCATTTTATAATCAAATGTATTATTAAAAAAACATATAAAACATGTTTCTTGATACAACATAATGTAGGCCTACATGACACAAGATGTATGATAGTATCCGATATCATTATACATTTTAAGGTTTGGTGTATATTAAAGTATGATGATTATTTACAGTGAACTCACATAAGAAGTTTTATCGCTTATGAAGTGTCATTGTTTTGGAAAATCTTCCGTTAAAAATAGATTGAAGTTTAGCCCTCAACTTTTCTCATAAATAGATTTAATAGATATATAGCTGTTTATAAACGTTTCAATAAGGATCTACTATTCCTCTATAATTAACACAAAATGTTTTACAATGTTTTACGAGCATATTTAAATTTAAACTTCATGTTCAACAAATATATTTTTGCATTTTAATTTTCTTATTTTTCGTACTACCTTTTTTTTTTCAATTTTATATGTTAGTATTTTTTTCTTAGTTTCTTTTAACACTACGACGACGTTTTTCGCCGAGAGTTGGGTTTTCCGTGATTTACTTTTCAGTCACGTAGTTTTTCGAAGGAGGGCGACAAAGGGTTGAATGGTGGCTGACGCTGATTTGCAGCTCGGTTGACAGACGGAAATCGACAGAAGATTTCAACTGGCAACCAAGAAGCGTTCGACTGCATTCGGAGCGTTCTATTATGAGCTCCGGTTTTCTCTTACTCAACTGCGAAAACACATATATATATATGTCTATATATATATGTATGTATATATAAATAAAGGAAAGGAGTTTGTTGCAAGCAGTGGAAGAATAAAAGGAAGAAAAAAAAGTAGGGGGTTTGTGGGGGTGAAAAAAGAGAGGGTAGAGTTTGTGAGCTAGTGTTTGGCGTAAGCGAGATGTCACCCATGTATCACCCCAAAAGGGATATAAAAATGCGACCCACACCATGGCTCACTTTTTCGATATTGTTCCACGGTTTTCGACTGCTGACATGGAATACACTTTTCTTTCTCTTTTCTTGGAATTCTTTTTCTTCCTCTTTTCTCACCGATTCTTTACTACTTATTCCCGTTTCTTCGATTTCTATTTCTTCATCCCTCTACTTTTTATTTTAGTTTTGTAGGGAAAACCAGTTTGTGTGTGTGTGTGTGTCCTCGTAGAAAATAGTTGGCGAAAAATGAGCCAAGGATAGGGATGCTTTTTTTATTTCTCACATCGGAAAGAAGGATTGGTCTAAAATTTAAATGTCGATTTTGGGAATGATTTATAGGCGGTTTTTTTTTTTTTTGTTCAAGGAAAGGTAGAGTTTTTGAAACGAGGTGTTTCCGAAAATGGCTTTTGGATGTGTTGGGGGTGTATTTTTTTGTCCTTTTTTTTTATAAAGAGAAAAGTCATTCGTAATGCTAAGGTAGTTTCAGAGTGGTTTCGTGTGCACAAACCTATTCAAAATTTATGCAGTCGAGTTAAAGCTGCTTTTATTTGCTGCTAATAGTGTTTTGTGAAGCAGTAGTTCAAAAAAATGCTCGTATACAGGGTGATATAAAAATCTCCTCTTCATCATTTTGTTTAATTATTAAATATGAAATACGTCATAATTCGTTATTCTGTTGTTTTGATTTATTCTGTAATCAAGTATTAAAATTTGTCAATTTATTTAAAGTTGATTTTGAAAACAAATGAAAACGCACATTTTACGAGGCTTGGGTAATGGCGATATGCTGCTACTGAAATCTAATAGAATGTTTTTACTGTGTACACATTTTGGAGTTAATTTGATGAAGATTTTACGACTTTTATTTTAGTTTATTTTTGCTTATTACTCTTTCAGTCAACGATGGTACTCGATTAGCATCGCAATTTCATGGTGTCTTAATGATAGAGTTTACTGATGCGTATGGTTTCTTTCCTCATCACTAATCACGAAAGAAAAACAATGTTCATTTTTCGATACAAGTCTTAATTTCTGTGCTAATATTTGGACTCGAAACTGGACTAGAATTTCGTGAACAAGTAATGATGACACTAGCCTTTTGTATGTAGTGTCTAGTGTGCTGAGAGATAAAGTTTTTTTTTTCGTCTTTTGTGCATGTATAGGCTTTTATGCATATAAAACTCTTAAGATTAAAGAGTGCCGAAAGGTTTTGAATTATTCAGATACGAAGGAAGTCGGAAATGAACCTCTCGTGTGTATTGAAAACGAAAGACGAAATTAAAAGAATGTAAAAAAAAAGAAAAAGTAAACACTGGTTGGAAAATTAATGAGTTTTGAGCTGTGGGTGAAAGATTACTCTTTTCTATGCGAATAGTACGGTTTTTGGTTGAAGTTATTGGTGCAATAAGAAATGTCAGTGCAGTTGAAGCTATGTTAATTTATACGAGACTTAATATAATTTTCACGAGATTTAATAATTAATTCACTAGTAGACTAGTATTTAATTTTTCTCATATTAAAATATGATGACATATATTTTTATACACAAAATAGTTTTGTGATCTATGTAAGGTTAGACATACACGTATACTAGGGTAGGGTTTGTTTAAATGTGAATAGGGGTACTATATTAGGACCGTATTTAAATAAAACACTAAATAAGTAAAGACTTGGTTACATACCCCGTGCTTTTAACGGTTTCGTTTTCGGATTATATACTGTATATTGTAGGTGTGTTGCTTTGTAACATTCCTTCATTTCGTTCGGTTAGGTTTCCTTTTTGAACATATGTTGCTTCAGACAGCAATTAGCTAACTGCGCAATAGAAGAAGATGCCACCGTGGAAGTTAAAGACTTCATGTATTAGGACGTTCGGTTGTTCATTTTTGCCGGAAAATCGTAAGGCCTACCGAAGCTTAATGGAAATAATAGAAAATAATTGTTTAACTAATAAAGGACAGTAAATTCTGATATGGGTTTTTGGCTAAAAGTTTCTAAATATAATTTCTTACTTACGACGCGTTGTTTAAAATTTAAATGCAAATTTTTAAAAACATTATTTCTAAGGTCAATGAAAAAAAACATCATTTGAAAGAAAATAACACCTTCTCAACATGCTATTATATCCAAAACGCAGAGTTTTTATTAAATGGGGCCGAATTTCGTCTCCGTTCCTAATTTCGTCCCGTTCAGTTTCTCGGTCTTACTGCTAGGACCGGTATTGGTTCCAGAGGAAGTCAAACAGAACTAGTTGTGAAAGTTTGGTGGTCCAGGAATTTTCTGTTCAGAGTTTATGAAGATTTTCGTGATAAATTTTTGTAGTCATTAATAGTTTTTCACGTTTAGTGAAAGCGTTTATTTTTTTGTAGTCTCTTTATGTTATGGGCTTATGTACTGTGTCAGTTAAAGGGTGTGTAAGTAATGCATCATTAGGTTCATTTGTTGAGGATTGAGAAAGTAGGAGCCGTGATGTTAGT